>VZTL01008359.1:3601-25523 GCA_013400535.1 Scopus umbretta
CCCCCACAAACCTTTCTTTTCTTAAAAAAAAAAAAAAAAAAATGGTTTCATTGCCCAGTGAAAACGTTATTAGCATAATTTTTAAGTCTGTAGGGTATCAGGCAGTCATTCATGATATCATAGATACCATAAGACACAAAAACACATTTCAGCCATTGATCACACACATTTTGACTGTGCATGTTGTGCAAGAATGGGTTTAAACATTACAGAACATGAAAGTGAACAGAATAATGCTTCTTCCATTTCACTTGTGAAATACATGGCTGATTCCAAAGCCTGAATTCCTGAGCGTAGTACTGATACCAGGATCAGTTGGCTTTCCACATGGGTTCCATCTGCAAGAAGTCTCCAAGCTTGTCAAGATTAGCTTTCCAGGATTTCCCTTGTCCACAATGACACATTTTACTTCCATTACCTATTACCAAAAAAAAGAAAAAAAGTCTGTCTCCTGCCTCCGAAGCACTAACAAGTGCTGTTCTCTGGCCATGCTTTCTGAGCTCTCCACTCACGCCCTGAGCAAGGAGAATTGCTTCACAGGGCAAGGACTGTTCATAGAACATTTTAAGACTAATTTCAAGCTTCACATATGCAATCAGATCTTGGGTTGCCTGGAAGTTATACAAGAGCGCAAAATACCAACAGTCATATATCTAGAGCCTGTCCCTAAAAGGGTCTTCAGGTTTTTTGGAGTAAGTGCTTGCTTCTTACTGGAACTGAGCCCCATCACTGGATGCTGCTCCCTCCCTTCACATTTGCCTTCTAAAGAAATTTGTCGGCTTACTAGGAGAACACTTTCCCACAGGTAACTTCCTACCTTACAGAAAGAAGAAAGGACCACCTAGTTCCCTTCTATGATATCACATAGCCTCCTTAAACTCCTTATATATCCCCACTGGGAAGCTTCTCTGAAACATTTTCAGGACTCTAGAGTGTTGTTCTCCTTTCTGAAAATGCTGATATTATTCCTGTGTCTCCTTTCAGAGATTTTTGTCACAGTTAAGACAGGCAGAGTTTCCCTTCTGGGCCTATCAATATTCCTCTGGGCTGTCAACTAGGGAAGTTTCCAGTTCTAAAAGCATAAGATAATAATTTAAAAAAAAAAGACAAAAAAGGCATTTGCCTTAACTGCCTGTTACTTTCCAGAAGTTCTTAAATTCTCGTACTTACTCTTCACCAGTCTGCTAAAACCATTCCTCTGATGTTTTTGTTCATGTTAATAGTACTGATTCAGATCTTAGCTCTGCCCCACCATACCAATGTTTCCCTGCCTGAAGTCTTATGGGTTGTGGTTGGACTTTTTAGCAGGACACCCTTGTATGAAATAGGACACTTCCCCCCCACCCCAAACTGTGCTGCATCTGAGCTAACAACTAATAAGGGATTCAGCCTGGTTTTACATAGGAACTGAAATGCCTCATGTACCTGCAGCACAACTCATTCCACAAATGAAAAAGAATAACAAGAAACAGCAAAGCTAGGAAACATGGTGCCTATGTACTGAAGCAGCCCTTGAAGAACAAAGCTGGGTCCAATCAGGCAGCTGAGATGAACACAGGCTGCTCAGGACCACTGCTGTCTCCATACAAAACCACCTCATTATGCCTATACTGACTTCTGAAAGCAAGTACAGTGCAAACACAGTTGCCACAGACGTGCGCAGAGCCAGCTTGGGTCCCAGGCAGATTTATTTCCTCAGGCTTCACACTGCAATATAGGGACTATATCACTTCCCTCCCAGAGCTGGCCCTGGAAGCAATCTGTCTACATCCACACATATTTGAACATGATCTGTCGGATGGGAGCTGACTTGGCCCAGAGGTGGCTCCCTGTTCCCCACTAGGGTAATAGTGCCAGTGGACAGGACTGCCTCCTACCCCTGCACCAAAGCATTGTCACCTTGAGGGAGCATGATCCATGCCATTAACATGTTAGCAAGAAGAGGGATGTGCACTTATTCTCGGCCTTAATGGTGGGAAAACATCACAAAAAAAAAAAAAATTCACGGGAACTGAAACTGGAGAGAATTTTTCTGTTCCCAAACTGCAACTGCACCCACACTGCTGCTTCAGGTCCAAGTCCCATATTTTCAGGAGAAAAGCAGGAAGAAGGAGAAAGGAAGATTCGTCCTCAGTATTGGATATGTAGTCATAGATATTTTCTCTATGGACATTCAGTGAAAGAAAATATGACATGCAATTCTCTGATGAGGTCATACACTCCATTAATTTATTACAATACAGGATAGGATTTCTGCGTCTGGAGGCAAACTACTGCATGGGAAATGGTGATCCAGGATAATGTAACACGGTTACCATATACTTAGAAATTTTAAATCAAGTGTATTTAGAGGTTTTTTTAATGGTTTGGCTTAAGGGGATTCTGAATCCCCTAAAAACATGCTATTTTGCTATACTTCATATAATAGCCTAATTCTATTTTGAAACATATAAACTGATCACATTAAGATTAACACACAAATTCTAAGACAAACAAGGTTTTATGTATTTCATAAATGTTTATATATAAGGATGTTTCTTGATGGAATATTCTTGTTGCTCCCATACCTCCTGCTTCAAGAAAATTATTAAGAACCTTCAATGACAGACAAAATTTGGAAACAAGACATATACAAAGTCAGAAATTTCTTACTCTCCTTTCCAAAAGAAATGAATTCTAGGAAGTACAGAACAGAGATGAAGAAAAACTGGCACTGCTAATATAAAACCTTGTATTATGGACTAAAAATGAAGGTGCTGTAACATGTATGCTGGCCTAACAGTCACAAGAATGTTATTCAAAAAGTAAAGGCAAGTCTTTAACTACTGAATAGATGCAAGAGGGGTTTTTATTTTTATTTTTTAAACACGAGTGACAGTGTAATATAAGCCGATTTGTGGGATCAATATTGACACTGTTAAGAAAGAGGCATCTCTTATCCCTATCCACAAAGCAATCTTGCCCCCCCTATATCCCAAAGATTATGGTTTTGATCTTTATTTATTCTGAGATTGGCCCAAAAGAGAACACAAACTGAGAAACCAAGGGCAGAAAATTCTGCCACAAGCAGACATTTCGTGTCTGCTGCTGGGAGCTGAACACATCTGAAAATACAGTCCTGTTAATGAATGAGTTTTTTTGAAAACTGCTACAGAAATTCTTTATCAGGTTGGTACAAAAACACTAGAAAATAATTAAGCAAGCTCAAGTGGTGTAAAGATAGTCCTAAAGTCTCAAGTTAAAGGGGAAAATTTTTTCCTTTCCCAGGAACTTTGGAAGATGACTTACAAGCTGCCCTCCACAGATGCTGCTCCAAGCAGTGATGTATGGAGAAGGCCACAGCACTCAACACTGTGAAGGCTGCAGCTTGCTTAAAGTCATAAAGGACAGTTCCAGGGAGACTGCCACAATTTATAGAGGTGCCCAGAGCTGGACAGTTTACCCTAGGGTCCCTTTCTGCTTCCAAATCATCTCTGCATCAGGAAAATACAAAGACGACTTAAAGCGTTCTTACTTTTCATTTCATTTGGCTCCAAACCCTGCTTTTTGCTTCTGAACAGGCAAGAGTGAAAGAAAACATCTATCAGGATACTTCAGTACAAATTTTCCTTGAAAGAAAGCCTGCAACATCAAATAAGGAAGATCAATTCCCTGTAAAATGTTAATAATACATAATAAAGATCTTTCTACCTTACACTTCAAGGGCAAAACCAATGCAAAGATTTTAAAAGATTCTCTAACATGTTATAGATGTGACATCTTTTTTAAGTGAAAGAGGAATTTGGATAAAATCCAAGGATGTTTCTCTCCTCAGTTTACAAAACCAAATTCTTCATATCCAGAGGGCTCTTATTCACTTTTTTCTAATCTGATTTATGAGGTCATTAATAACAATGATTACTATTAGTACTCATGGTGCCATAAAATTATCGTTAACTTCATTTAAAGTGAGTTCTGTCCCTTCCTTTGTCCTATCTATCCTCTATTTGCATTGGTTCGTATCATAAAACAAAAGAAAATCAGGAAGCTTTGCAAGCCTAAGGACTCCAACTCAACAAGTTGTCTCCCAGAAGAACTACAGCCAATAAAATATCTCCTAGAACAGGAAGTTTCACAAGTAATTTTCAGACATCACAGACATGTTTGTGAAAGGTGAATTTTAATCCTCATTTCTTTTGAGAATTGTAGGTCAAAACCTCGGTTATAACAGTCTCAGTGACAAAAAATACTATTCATTTTGATGCAATTTTAAACAGCTACACGATGGAGATTAGGAAGAATTTCTGAAGTTAAAAGTGTTTGATTTTAATTAGTGGTTTCCAAAAACTCTGTGAACTTTGCACTTATATGTTTCTGCTGGTGAATAAATCCCACGTTAGTTATTAATAAGGTCATAACCCACCATTGCTGCAGAGCAATGAGGACACCACGATAACATCCAAGTTCGGAACACCAAGCCATTTAACTGTTTTCTGACAGTACACCTGGGGGATTTCAAGATTTTATTTACCCTTACAATAGTACACTTCGGGTTACTAAGTTGCTGGGTTTTTTTGGTGTTATCAAATCACATCCCATAAACCTCAGGATGGCCTCTCTCAGCCCAAATATGAAGATCTAACTATAAATAAAGCACGGAGATGGAAGATGTTGAAGAAATGCTGTTCTTTTTCTAGTCAACAGTTTCTGGCAGGTTTCCATTAAAACCTCAAAGACCTGCAGAGCTGAAGGTAAACCAAATAACATGGCTGATACTACTGGGAAAGGTCTGAGTTTGCAAGGATCACTCAACAAACCACAGCTTATGTTCTGGGTCTTGCTAAATAGAACTCTAGAGTAATAGATTATTCATTAAACAAACAAACAAAAATTAAGACGTTAATTGGAACAGGAGTCATCAGAATGAACACTGTGTGAAACACACATAGTAAAATCTGAAACAGGTAAATCTGTCTGTTGTGGGCGTTCTGGTTTAGGTGTTTAAAAATAACCATTGTGAATCTGTATAGTTCTACCTCAAGTCAGTAAAAAATTATTGTTTTCCCATGTCTTCCAGATCATCTGAAATCTGCTTATTTTCCCTGAGTTTTTGATTTAAATATTTTGTACTTAAAAAAAAACAAACAAAAACACGCATAAAGGTTTGTCTGATCTCATGTGAATTCAAATCACTGTTCTGAGAAGCTTAAGTTCTGACTAGTTTATCTTTCCTACTGATTCTTATTAAGCCACAAAACCCCCACTATGCCTACTTAAAATATTCTTCAAGACATGGCAAGCAAAATATAGGATACTATTCCAAATGACTTCAGCCCCAAACCTTTTAAACTATTTGCATACTTCATTACCGAGTCAAGTTGGCCCATTAAGTATTCCATGTGATAGAACTGAAAGTTAAAAATAAAAAAATATAGCAACAAAATGAAAAATTACACATTCTGGTGGATGAGCTTGCCACTGCACTGCAGTCATCATCATCACCAACACTAGGTTTGACTGAGCAATATTTTCTTTAAGCAAAATAGAACATTTCCAGAGAAATCACCCTGCCACACTTCATGTGGTGGTTCACCTGTTTCACACTCACACTTGTCTTTGTGAGCCTTGCTCTGTAGCCCTGACTATGTAAAGGCAGGAAGGGAACTGTTGTGGTTTAGCCCCAGCTGGCAACTAGGCACCACACAGCCGCTCACTCACTTCTCCCCCCTACCCCTGGTAGGATGGGGAGAGACTTGGAAAAGTAAAAGTGAGAAAACTCATGGGTTGAGATAAAGACAGTTTAATAGGTAAAGCAAAAGCCATGCATGCAAGCAAAGCAAAGCAAGGAATTCATTCACTACTTCCCATTGGCAGGCAGGTGTTCAGCCATCTCCAGGGAAGAAGGGCTCCATCATGAGTTACAGTTACCTGGGAAGGCAAACTTCATCACTCCAAACATCCCCCCCTTCCTCCTTCTTCCCCCAGCTTTCATTGCTGAGCATGGTATGGAATAACCCTTTGGTCAAGTTGGGCTCAGTTGTCCCAGCTGTGTCCTCTCCCACCTTCTTGTGCACCCCCAGCCTGCTCACTGGTGGGGTGAGAAGCAGAGGCGGCCTTGACTCTGTGTGGCAGTAACTAAAACATCCCTCTGTTGTCAACACTGTTTCCAGCACAAATCCAAAACATAGCCTCATGCTAGCTACTATGAAGAAAATTAACTCTATCCCAGCCAAAATCAGCACAGGAGCAAAACACAGGGGTACCTTGATACAGTATAGTCTGGGGAGGGCCAGCCCACTTACAGAGCGGAGCCTGTAGTGAAGTATAGAAACCACAAGAAAGACTCAAGCTGCAATTCACAGGGGACATGGCAGCAACACTGTGAAACAAGCATTTTAATTTGCATCTTGAGAAGAAAAAAAAAAAAACAAAACCCAAAAAAAGAGGGTTATACCTTTGGCCATCTAATTATTTTTTTTTTCCTAAAATAACATGCTTTTTGTGGAGTGGGAGGGAGGGGAGAATTCACTGAAAATCCAAGTGTCTGAGAAAAACAGCAACAAAATGGAGTCTGAACTAGCCCTATTTAATTCCCTCAAGCAGATAATAAATTCTTTGATGAACTTCCAAAATATCCAGGGATATGCAAAATTGTAAACAGGCCAATTTTTCTGAAGGAAAAAGATGTTTTTATATACTTTATGTTATGGTACTCTTCAGCTACATATATCTTTGCTCTCAGTTTTCTCTCAATACAGTGCTCTCTAAATACAAATACTTCAGGCAAGCAAAAATAGGGAAACGATTATTTTGTTGTTTCAAGTTTCATTACTACATCTGTATTGTAGAAGCCAGAATGTTTCAAGTCTCTTTGAACACATACATGGCACTAAGTACGTTTCCCACAAAAGCCAAATCTTTTGTCACAGGTTTTCTATTATTTAAAAAAAGAAAATGAAAACAGGAGATGTATTTGTATTTTATCCTAGTTCAAAAAAATTCACCTACAAGGAGAAAATTGTGGTGTTGAGCAAAGCAAAACCAATCCCTGTAGGACAGTGAGCTTAAATTGTTCCTAGATGCATTGTGAAATACTGTTCTTCTGAGGTAAGAAAACAGGGAATAGTAAGAATTAAGTTTTTTAGCTGTGTACTTCCTGCGTTATCGTTTGAGTAGTTAATATCATGGTATAACTATCATTTTGCAGTCAGCTAAGCAGCAAAAACTAAAGCGTGAATCATCACAGCACAACTGAGTTGCAAGAGATTAACAGTCTTGCAAATGGCGATGTTAAAGGTAAACGGCAAAAATATCACTTACTCCCTTGTGCAAAAATGGAGAATCAAGGCACCATAAATATCTCTAATTGTCATTAGTAAACCCCTGAACATAGATGGTGAACATACCTCAGACAAATTCAGAAAAGTTTGACTGTATGCTGAGATATTGGTAACTTTCATTATTAGTCCACCTGTAATTCATCTGCAGCAAATTGCTCGCACACATATACAGAGGCACACGTGTGCCATGTCTAAGCAGTTTGAATGTACCCCAAAAGCGTGACTGAAGCCCTCTGTGGACACGTCTACGCTAACTCAGGTACCAGTAACCACGCAGCCACCGCAACAGAGCTCACCGTGAGCTGCAGAGCCCTGCCAGCACACCCCAGCTACCTTATGGAGAGCAATGCTGCTGTCACCAGACTTCAGCCCCAGCCTGCCCTAGCCGATAACTGCTCCATGCTAATGCTCCTGGAGCTAGACTGTGCAGAGACAGCTGGAGCATCTTTGCACATGCATCTTTTCACCAAGGCCTTATTTCCCTGCAGCTGAGCAGTAAGTACGTGCTGGAGCAAGTTCCCATAGCAGGTATATGTAGTTTCTCAGTACTCATGCAGACCAAGCATCCTATTCCTATTTCCCAGCAAAACAAATTGCAAGACAATCAAGGACACACAAAAGTTATTTGTTCACTCTAATCCATGTCTGCAGTTTGACCATGTGTCAGTGAAACCAAAGATTTGGTTTTGGACCTTCTTAAAAATGAAAAGACCAGTTTCTGCCTTGTGGTGATGATGAAGTTGATAAATCTATGGATGGGAAGAAACTTGCATCGCTATATTTAGAAACTAATCAGGGCTAATGACAGATAAAGAGCTACCCCTTACTGAAGTGATCTCAGTGGACCACTGTAAGGATCCCAAATCAACAACCATTAGGACCATTTTAGTTCACAGCCCATCATCCCAAGACACCAGCTCTAACACCAAAACAGATTGCAAACTGTCATGGTTTAACCCTAGCCAGCAACTGAGCACCACACAGCTGCCTGCCAACTCCCTTTGCCTCAGTGGGATGGGGAAGAGAATCAGAAGAGTAAAAGTGAGAAAACTTGTGGGTTTAGATAAAGACAGTTTAATAATTGAAATAAAGTAAAATAGTAGTAGTAGTAATAATAATAGTAACAACAGTAATAATAATAATACTAACACACAAAGCAAGTGACACATGATGTAATTGCTCATCACCCGCTGACCGATGCCCAGCCAGTCCCTGAGCAGCGATCACTGTCCCCCGCCAACTCCCCCAGTTTCTATACTGAGTGTGATGTCATATGGTATGGAATAGCCTTGTGGCCAGTTTGGGTCAGCTGTCCTGGCTGTGCCCCCTCCGAGCTTCTCACTGGCACAGCATGACAAGTCGAAAAGTCCTTGACTAGTCTAAGAACTATTTAACAACTAAACCATCAGTGTATTATCAACGTTATTCTCATGCTAAATCCAAAGCACAGCACTGTGCCAGGTACTAGGAAGAAAGTTAACTCTGCCCCAGCCAAAATCAGGACACAAACATACATACCTTCCCCAAGACACCACCGTATCTTCAGGCCTCATGGGAGCTGGTGCAGCACTTTTCAGCTTCCGTCTTAGCCTTTAACTTATAATAGTGCATTACTTCCTTACAGATCTGGTTCTTCGAAACCTTGCCCCAGTATACACGTTTGTGCAAAGGCCAATACAATGATACCCCCTCAGAGAAGTGCAGGTATACACATTGTAAAGAGATAGTAAATCGGATTCCTAAAATGCGGTATTTTGAATTGCAGATCCAGAGGATAGATATCATCCTTTGACTGTTGAGAGTCAGTGTCAGCATTGCTACACTGCATAAAAGGTGGGAAGTGTGGGTGCATGTGTCTGTTGGAAAGAGAGACCATAAAAATAAGGGAATGGATGTAAGTACCAAGACATGGATATGGAGCTATCACAGTAGGGAATGGGGATGGCAGTGAGATTTAACTACGCAATACATAGCTAATAAGGTGGCTTACTTAGCTTACCCATTTATTTGGTTTGGGCAGCCTTCTCCAGAGCACACTGAAAACTCATAAACTGATTTTAAACAATATATCTTCAAAATTATTTGGTGCCTTCACACAACAGCTGGACAAGAGATGGGAATTTATTCTCTTTCCCAAGCTCTTTAAAAAGAACTGCCTTTCATATTGGCATCTCCCTAGCCATAAACAACAGGCAGATTGTCGGAAGCAAGGTAATACCCCTCAAAATGACTGTTTCAGGTTCTTGGAAAACTGCATGGATTTGTTCCTTTTACATTTCCAAGGCACTCTCCAAACTTACATGTAAGTACAGGTTTCAGTGATGAAAATGACAGCATGATCCCCTCACCTCAAATGAGTAAAACAACAACAGAAGCAAACATCTTCAGAAATGGTTAAGTAATTCAGTGTAGACCCATCTGACAGCTGGCCGCCTGCAGCTATAATAAATGATTATTTGACATGCTATCATTGACTTTCATTAGTCAGTTATTCCCCCCCAAGACGTCACGCTACATTTCATTTTAAAGATTCAATCCCATATTTCTTTCCTCATTTTTACCTAATAAACAACAAAATAATCCAAAAATATTTTAGGACTGAACCTTGATGAGGAAACCACAATCGTGTATTCAATTTACATATTCATTATCCTTCTTCATTTAGAAACATCATAAACAGATGCATACAACAGAAAATAATTATTCCCAAAAACTTACTATAAAGCAAGAAAAACGGAGACCTGAAAAGTGCTTGGCAACTTATTTTTAATGTGGATGCTTTGATTTTGCAGAGCTCCCTTACATGTGAATTTCTGAAAGTATTGAAACATTAGGATTATTTTGTATCATGGATAAGATACCTGGCATTTTATATAGATAACTTCATTGGCTTCATAGTCCTCTAGGGTGCATCACACATCCACATGGTATATCTGACTGCTAGGCCTAACTTTTTTTTAAAGCAAGCAAATGAGTAAAAAAGTCCATATAAATCTAACAACTCTCAGTTGGATAAATTTCTTAGAGGTTTCTACAAAGAAGGTTTTATTCCCACTAAAAGCTGAGAGAAACACATACCTCATTAAATTTTTGCCAGATAAAAAGCAGGCCCCTCCCCTGTCCCTCAGATTTACCATACGGACAACTGCTGAGTCAGGAAGAAAATGGTATTTCAAAACAAAATGTTCCAGATTCACAAGAAAGAAAAAAGAAAAAAGTACAGAGACCTTCAGGATGCAGAGAAAAATGCATAGCTTGGAATTTCAGTCCCTCACCCAGTAGCACTAGGGAAAGCTTCTGCTAGATATGAAGAAATAAAACGTATTCCCTATACTGTCCTTCTGGAAGTATATGCATGCAGGTCTGGTCAGAGGCTAGTATTTCTACCACCACTTCTGCGCTCCCCTCCTGCTCTCCAAAGTCCATAAAGAGGTTCTTACAGAGCTTGAGGGAGCTGGTCTTGTTTAGCTTGAAGAAGAGAAGACTAAGATGGCATCTTAGAAATGCTTATAAATATCTTAAGGGTGGGTGTCAAAAGGTCAGAGCCAAACTCTTATCAGTAGAGCTCAGCGACAGGACAAAGGGCAACGGGCACAAACTGAAAGTTCCAGGTGAACATGAGAAAGAACTTCTTTACTTTGAAGGTAACAGAGCACTGGAACAGGCTGCCCAGAGGGCTTGTGGAGTCTCCTTCTCTGGAGATATTCAAAACCCGCCTGGACGATGTCCCGTGCAGCCTGCTCTAGGTGAACCTGCTTGAGCAGGGGGGTTGGACTAGATGATCTCCAGAGGTCCCTTCCAACCCCTACCATTCTGTGATTCATATCACCATGGAAGGCCAAAGTTACCTCCAGCTCAGTAAAGACACTTTCAGCATGAAGCTGTATGAAGCTACTGTCCCTCTGAGGGGGCATGGGGTGCGGCAGTCTCACTTAAACAGTTTCAAACTGTTGGCTCAATAAATCGCTGCTCAGTGGTTACCTCAACCATCACTCTTCTTCCAAGCATCTTTTTATTAAAGGCTGTTGTTGTAGAGAGATCATCAACTGGCTTTTGTTCATCTAGTTTCAGGACTGGGACACAGCATAAAGACAACATTTTTTTCTCTTGGCTGATGATCTTTACGTACAGAAGGGTAAAGGCAGAACGAACAAACACAACTTTCAGTCTACCAGCCAATTTTCTGGGACTGCCTCTTTTGGCTGAAGGAGCAGCAAACCCAGAACAAGCGCAAAAGCACAAACCTCTCCCCCCCTGATGTTTGCTCACCATGCCCAGTGGGGCTTCCCTTTGGACGGAAAAAAAACACAGCTGCCTTGACCAAACTTTTCTCACAAAACGCAGAGCAGGCTGGAAGTTTCCTAATGAAACCACATCCACGTCAGCCAGCCCTCCCTGCTCCGCTGAGCCCCACGCCAGCAAATATGGGTGCCTGCCTGCCTCCAGCCCCCCACAGCCAACCCCTGTTTCGGGGCAGTGCTGCCTCCGGCACACAGGGAGACATTTCCCCTGGCAGCCTTCCCCTTCCATGCTGCTCCTCGCACCCTGGGCAACATTGAGGTGCCAGCCTGGGGCCTTGTGCGGCCTTGTCCCCCACCACCCCCATGCCAGCCTCTGCCCCTGCGCTGGCTGGACACCTAGGGCATGCTGCTGCCGCCATCCCTGTCCCACTCCAAATAGGCCTGGGCCTTGCAGACCAGGGTGGCTCGTGAAAAGGCTGGTCCTGGAACGATCCTGTCAAGTTTTTACTTATTTATTTTAATCAAACACTGGGAGGCTCTGGCTGTAATCCTGATGTGGGGTGGAAGCATTTTTACACTGTGGGATAGGAAAGGCAGGTGTCTGTTTCAGGTCCGTCGCACACATCCAGATTTCCCTACACCAACCTCACTTCCGCCCTGATGTCACATCATAATTAACGCCATCTTTTCTCCTTATGCCTGGACAGAAAGTAAATATCAGAAATAGTTATAATACATACTGACTTTGCAGTGAGCACCAACTGAATAACCTGCTGTGGTGGTATTTCTCCTCCTTTAGGCAGAACATGCCAGCTATTGTTTTTTAATGTCAGGGAATACGACTGGTGTGTTTCCATTCTATTTGTTTTGTTGCCAGTCTGGTCAAATTTGGAGAGAATAGAATTTATTTTTTAACACCCAAAAACTGATTTCTGCCCACCATCTGCAGGGCGACACAAAAATACATCAGAAGGCAAGGAGGACAGAGTCACTCAGTGACAAAATAAATCCAACAATCTATAAATGCAACTGAATGTGAATTTTTGCACCTCTAAGCATCCTTTAGGATAAGTTAAATATGCTAGAAGGTGATTGACAATTTTCATCAGTCCTAAAGACTGAATAATTTAAATGCAGGGCTTCTTCTCATCTAATACAAACTGCTGAGCACAGAATCCTAAACAAATACTGTCGAATATAAATCCAGTCTGCATAAAATCTGAAACAGAGAAAACAGTTTAACCCGAGGTGAGCCTGCACACTCCATGACTGCAGTACCACCTGATTACTGGGAAAGCAGCAGAAAAATCTACCCCGACTACAAAGGAAAAAAGTATAGGGCATGTTAAACTTCTCTGAAAAAAGCCAGGAACAACAAAAATTCCAAGCCTTGTGACTGTGCTAGTGTTAGATGAAGAGCTGTGTTTGCCTTGACTCATTAAAGTGAAGTTCTGTGTTAGTGCGAGATGAGCCCAAATCCTCATGTGTTCCAGTAGTCACCATTTTGCTGAAGAATCAAGTAAGAGCCTGATGAACCCTACTGTCATTTACGGAAAGCCTCAGAAGAGCTTCAGAACTACAGGAAAGTAGCAGAGCAAATCCTTTAACTTGAGGGGGAACCTACATGCACATGCACAGGCCGGCTGTGCTCAGGAATTAGTTGTTGCCAAGGAAGCTGAGGGAGATTTGCTTCCTCCAGTGTCCCAGATCATTCTACATTGTATGAGCTGTCGTTCCACCTCCATCAGCCAGTCCTTTTCAAAAGCCCTAGCATAAGCCAAACATTTAATCTGGTCTTCCCACCAATATTCAGAGAACTGAATTTCCATAATTTCATCTGCAAATTAAACCTAGGGGTGCCTTATATGGGCATTCTTTAACATCAGCATCACTGTCATCAGCCAGTGACATTAACTCTGATGGTGGGATGCTCTGGGACTTGGACATCTCACTCAGCTTTGGTTTTGCATAAAACTGGGGCAAACCTCCAAGATTTCAGAACACAGAGTTTTTTTGTTTTCTTTCTCTGTCTTTTCTCATATTGCAAGACCCCTTCAACTCTGATACTGTTTTCTTAGAGTCAAAACATCTCAGCCTTCAGCCCACCAGTGCACATAGTGCCAGCAGTGATAAAACCAGATTTCACTGGTCTTGTGCTGTGATTTGACACAAAATGCAGATTGATGAGCCACTTCTTCTTTTTTTTTTAAATAAATACTTTAGCAGTGTAATGAATAACCCACCTACTTATCAGACTAAGACTACACACTGAGTTTTAAACTTTACAACAGACTGCTTAAACATGGCCTATATTTTTTTGTAGCACAATCCTGATAGCTTTACACAAAGCCACATCTAGTACAGGCAGCTACTCCTTCCACAAATGATAAAGCCTAGAAATATGCTGTTCTGGGCAAACTGTCCAAATAACCCTAATTGCTTTTTTGCCAGATGTCATTCTCAGAAGCAACTCTGACAGTCCCGTTCCTAGCCCCTTTCTTCTCTCATCCCCAAACTGACATTCTTTATAATCTAGCTATGATTAGCTAGAAATAGCTAATTTCCACAGTTATGCTTTTGACAAATGGTCAAGAGAGGATGGTTCAAGAGAGGATGTTTGCAATCATCCAGTTTCTCCTAGGTTAGTATTCAATTTGCAGCCACAGAAATGTTCTCTGTCCTTGTCAAGAAAGAGGTACAGGACTTGCTGGACAGACTCATTTCAGGAAAAGGGAATCAATTTCAGCCAGCTTAACCCCCTGTAAGTAAAGATATGAACTTTTACTTCCTAATTTTCTGTCCAGACTTCTAACGTACACTTAAAGAGCATTCAGTTTTTCTTAGGAGTGGGATAAATAAGCCACTGCTCTGTTAAAATCATACTTGTTTAGGACACCGCATCAAAGCCCTCCTGAGACATGATCACAAATAAAACTGTTTTGTGTTTGTGGCTTCTGGACAAAACATTCTGTTTTTCGATCCTGATTTTCATAAAAACACATCAAAAAGCATGATAAATTCTTATGAGGATCAGAAGATGCCTCAATATGAAAAGTGACTTACGTGTACATCTCTAACACTTGAAATATCTCCAACAACATTAACTTTAAAGCACACATTTAATGAATATAATTACTGCTTAAGTAACTATAATAATGAAAGTATGAAACATTTATCTGATTATGAGATTTCACTGAAGCCAATAAAGCTTGTCTTTCTCTTTTCACAATGTGTCACTACACTTTTCTTCAGTTTTTAATCCAGATGCAATCTGGCGTGACAAAAACTGCTGGCTTCCCAGACACAGTCTGATAAGCCAAATTCCATGCTGATTCAAACCTTGCTTCAGCAGGAGCGTGTGGGTTTCAAAGACAGCATACAACAGTTGTCGGTGTTGAGAAACTTCTGAAGAGAGATGAATCACCACAGCCAAAATAAAATAGCATATTACTGGGATTTTTTTAATGGAACAAGGATTTCACACATTTCCATCTTTGCATTCATCTACAGCACATGATTTTGTTTGTTTTCTTTCTGATATTACAGGAATTCATAGTGGTCAGTTCCTGCTTTTGTTGCTGCTATATCAAACAATTCCATTTCCATACACAGAGCATATTTCACTGGAAAATCAAACATGTCCCCTCCCCTGCCCCAAATCACACAGGCAATTTTTCTTCTTTATAATCCTAAGTGGAACCACTGCTTTCTTATGCTGCCTTACTTCCATGCCTGATAATGAAAGGTGTGGGGTGGTTTGGGTTTTTTGTTTTGTTTTGTTTTCTGGGGGTTTTTGTTGTTGTGGGTTTTTTTATTATTATTATTATTTGGTTGGTTTGGGTTGGGTTTTTTTTTTTTTTTAATTAACATTTCCATTTTTATTACCACAGCCTGGACTGAAGTTCTTTGCTTTATTACAAATGCAACAGAAAAATAAACCAGATTGAAATAGAGAGAAGCAGAGTATGATTTTTAACTGTGAAACTGAGACGCATTGCCACTGAAACCAACAGAATTACCCAGATTCAGATGTACAAGAATAAATGACAGAATAATCTAAATATAAATTTGGACCAAAAATCAGGCTTAACCTTCACATAAAAGCTTGTGATTGGCAAAGCACATTTAGCTAAATATGTATGGGTACAGATAAATATGTATATAGGCTATGCTCGTAGCTGCAAAATGCAATAGAGAGAGAGATGAAACCTGTTTAACTCTCTAAGAAGAGAAAGCAAGTGGGGAAATCAAATTGGAATCTGGAACAATTCCACAAAAATACACTTTTGGATCATAAAATACTCTTTTATAGACACACTTACATGCAGGCAGACTTACTGAAATCCAGCTAATAATGCTTCTGTCAGCACCCGATGCAACAGCAACATGTGCCTATTTATCAAGGAAGATGATTTTCCCCAGTAAGTTAATGTCCTCAATTATAGTTTATCATAAAATGTGTTGTTAATATTCACTCTGAGCAGAATAATAGCTCTGATTATGTCTTCATCTATTTGATTTTTCTCTACACACATGATCCACATTGGCTTACTGTGTTTGCTGCTGATTAACAGAGAACAAGCCTTGGGTATAAGCAGTCTATATTAAGCATACATTTTATAGCAACTAAACAAACTTGAGGCAATTAAAAAAAAAAAAGTCAAAACTATGGTATTTCCAGCATCTATAACAGAAGATTCCAACAATGCAAGTTGCATCTTACTTCAAATTCTCAGATCTACAGTCATGTCACTCAGCTTAATCCTTAAAGCACCAGGGCAAAAGACAAGGACAAGGTATAAACTGCCATCCCAGGAGAGGAAAAAGAAAGATGATAATCCTCAGAAGCCCTAGAATAGTAATTCAACATCTGCTCAGATGAAGCAGGTGATAGCACAGCAGCCGATGCAGTTAGTGAGCACATAACCCCAGGGATGACATCTCTCTTCTCCTACCCACCCTTCCTCCATCACCTTGAGGAGCAACATCTTCTAATGACTTCGAGGAGAAGAAGAAACCACTAACCCACCCTTTCTCCAGTGTTCTGGGGGTGCTCATAGCAGGGACATCACTCTTACTAACCTCCTCAGTAGAGGACTCAGTAGCAAAAGGCATAGAATATGTCCTAGATGTTCTTTATACCACCCTAAGATGACAACAGTAGTAAAAGCTTGAACATTTCCTTCCTTCCCATGTTGCCTGACTACTGCTAGGTATACATATACATGCTGGAAATGGAGAAGAGGAAGGAAACTTGTTCAAAAGGTATAGAGGGGAGACAATTTACAGAAAGTTGGAAAGTTACAGTCCAATATTTTGAACATTTAAGACTATGTCTAAGAACTACCATACAGTTTAGAAAGAAGAGCAGTGCCCCTCCCAAAAGGCAGTTCCTCTAAATTTAGAGGCTTATCATCCTAGCTGGACACAGTCCAGAGGAACATTAGATCTCTATCTCCAACCCCATCACCAGGTAGGCTATTTCATTTAAAAGTGCTGAGGCTTTTATTTAGTACCCTTTGTGCCTACATTCTCAAAACAATTTTCAAAGCATTATTTTCAACTCACACACAAGAAAGGCAGGAAAAAAAAATTAATTGATTTGTCCAAGGCATCTTCTCAATCTGCACCTGCTCTCAGTGCAAATCAGTCAAAGCTGGGCACATCTATGTGCAACAGAAAGTCAGCCACAGATAGCCCAGCTAGCCTTGAACGTGCCAGCAGCAAGACTGCCAGCAATATAAATTTATCAGCACAATGCTCAAGGCTATGCTGAGGCACAGGGAATAGCAGCCCCCAGAGCACCACTCTAACATAACCATGCTATGAAAATATGCAAGCAATGTTAGCTGTGGGCACGGTGCCCACAGAAACCTACCCGTTCTTAGACATAGCATCAATTTGCCTGTAGGTGGAGCTCAAGAATACGGATATAGTTCCTGCAGTTTGTGGGATGAATACTGTCGTCTCACACACTCACCCTAGCTCCCTCTCCAGAAGCTTCACAAGCCTTACATCAAAAGCTGACATAGAAGTTTTAAACAAAAATTACTATAGAGGGTGAAAGCCAGAGAAGTGTATATTCAGAATAACGCATACCTGACTGAAAAGACGGCCTCTTCTTGCTTTAAGTTACATAACACACCGTAATTTTAATTACCCATCCTGTTAATCCATTCGTAGAAGCAACCGTGTCTCCCAGGAACATCTTTCTTCCCTTGTCCCCACCTAGACTCAGGCTCTTCCCTGTAAGCCACCGGGAAACAGATCAGAAGGATGTCTCTCCCCCCCCCCCCCCCCTCCAAAACCAAAACCCCCCACCCCACCCAACACACANATCTAACACCCCAAACTCTACCAATCAAGTCTCCATTTTCATTTATCCTTATTTTACAGCAGCAAAACTGTGTTCTTCAGGGGGCCTTATACCAAAAGCAGAAACATAAAAGCATCTCTTTTTGCATTTGTTTGATTCCCTGATACCAGATAGGAGGAGAGCCATTAGGAACATTAGCTTCTTCATATGATGTGCTCTCTCATTAAGAAGTGAGATTTTAATAATCCGCTCTGTTGCTAATTGCTGATATTTAATCTTTTAAATCTGAACAGGTTTTTCTGTCATTATTTTATTGTTTACACATGCAAAATAAAAATTGTGATGTGGTAGGAGGTATTTTACAGGAGTTCACTGATAATCTGTTAAATATTTCAAATGACAATTATTAAAATAAATTTCTCTTAGTAATAAGACAGTACATCTCAAACTCTGCTCCAAATTATACCCACTGTCATCTCACAAGAATGGAGTCAAATACTGCTCCAAGTTACTTTTCTACAATGCTATCTGAGCATAGCTGGGAACAAAATTTAATGAATGTGCTAAACCCACAACTTCACAAGGTAGGTAAGCCAGGATCATATTTACAAAGGCAGGATCAGCCAGCTGTAACCTAAAGGTTGCCAGTTTTGAACTTCATAAAGCAAATATGGCCAGAGTGCTCTCACCTGAGAAACTTAGCATTTGTGAAATCCCTATTAGCCTAGTAACACCATTTAAGATGCAAAGCCAATAGACAACTGGCCCAATCCTGATTCCGTTTAAAACCAGAGTTAATCTATGTTGAAGTCACTAATGGATATAAAGAGATTCTAGATTTACACTAACACAAATAGGACCAGGATATATCTCTTGTTGAGGATCTTTAGGGGCAGATGGTTGCATTAAATATTTTTATTACAACAGAGTGCCTGAAACGATTCACTAAGCTAGTATCCACTAGGGATTAGTGAACACATGCATGATCACATTTGGATGGTGTATATGTTCAGGGGTGTTATTCTTGAGAAAATTCGGAACTAGACAACAAGCAAAACCTTGGAACTTATGTGACAAATAGGAACAGTGACGGCCAGGGAAATGAGAACAGCAAGTGCAATGGAAGCCAGCAGAGAGCAGCATCAAGGTTAATGATCTTCTGTTTCTTACATTCTTATCACAAGTTTCTAACCATTTCACAGGAGTTGCAGCATCATTCGTGGCAAAAAAGGCAAAAAAAGCCCAAGGTGGGCATAACCACAGAACTGGCCGTGGAAGGAAATGGCTTGATAGTAATCCACTGCACATTGGCAAGTGCAAAGGAGGAAATCTACGCTGAAGGAACCAACATGGCAGAGTGTTTGCTGAGCAGAGCACTTGACCTGGTTGGATTTGCTTTGTAGCAGTGAGCAGGCTAGGCAACGCCACCAAAAATGTAAACAAACACAGGAAAGTAATGACAGTAGATGGAAAGCAAAAAGGCAAAAGTTTCGGAGCTTCCATGGAGAGTCCCAAAACTAAAAACAAAACAGTGACATTCAAAACAAATTGCAAAACACTCTCAGAGAGTGGCCTCCCTCAAGTTGAACTCTCACAATTTAGCATCCAACCTGTCATTGGGATTTTTACAGGGTTTTTCTACATGCAGTTCAAATTAATGGAAAAGTTAAGGGCTCAAATAAACACATACAGTACTTCTCTAAGATGTGTAAGGACCAGACTGCAAAAGGTTTCCCTTTCTTCTACATGTACGCCCTTTACAACAGAGACACATTTCATGGCAGAGCTCTCTCTTTTTCACCTTAATTACTGGATTTTGAATCTCTCAGTTTTATAGAAGTTGGTCCAATAGGCAAAATTCAGAACTAAGCTAAGGAAAAATTGTCAAATATACATCACCCCATAACATGATTTGAGTATATTACAGAAGAAGATAAGCCACACCAGTTCAGCAACAGATGCAAGACTAATTTACAAAAATATTAAAATTATGGGTATGCTGCAGTATTGCTGTTGTCCCCTGTCACTTAAGTGGCAAGGATTCCAGGCGTTTGGGTAATCTTTATGAGCTAATAAGCCTGTTTTCTAGTTTGTGCACACCAGCATCAGATAACCAAATGCAATGAAGGCTAAGGTGGGAGTAGACCATGATAATGAGCAATAAAAGCCTCCACAGCCTTCCCTCTTACACCAAGAGGGGAAGAGGGATAACAAACCAAGAACAGAACAGAGCATTGGCAGGAAATGAAACTGGCACATTAGCTGAAATGCTATCCCCTGTGTAATGCTAATGGGAGCACTTACCTGTGCACCCCTTCCTCAAGCCTTGCTTTTCCCACTGCACAAGAGTAGCAGCAGGACTTCCATTAGCACAGGATGGGGTACTCCTTAGCAGCTTTCTCAAAATTTGAAACACAGGCTCATCACTCTGCATTTGTGTCATGCAAAATTAAGTTTTCATGAGCCAAAATGGAGAGACTCAAATCCCAGACCAGTTACCAGTAAGTGAATTAACAAAGTATGAGTTAGCTGAAAATAAACAGCACCTCCCCTCCCTGGCTGCAAAAATCCCTATTCAGCAGTAACTCCACTGGAGTCTGTTTGCTACTTTGTTTATGCAATTCCTCTCCCCCACTGACTTTATGCACTAAGATTGAGCCGTACAGTCTGTTAAATATATGCTAACTCATCAAACTCAACACGTTTCATGCAGACATTTCCATTTCAACAATGCTTTCAGTGAAATTATTTTTAGGAGCAAGAAAAGCAAGCGAAGACAAATATCATAGACTAGGATGCTGGAAGCCCAGGTTCAAGTGCCTGAGCTCTGTCTCCATGAGTGATACAGGATGTAAAACTATTTTGAACTGGGCAGAGAGAAACCTGAGGTGGTGTACCCCATATCCTACCAAGCAGACCCTCACTACAGACTATGCTACTTCTTCCTGAACCGAGACTCACATGCTTTCTACTTGGAAAGGGAAGTGCATTGACAAAGACATTCAGATACCAGATCTACGCAAAAACCTTAGAAATGTTTAATTTTCCTTATGGCACCTAGGAAAAACAGAATTTAGAAGCCTTGGGTGATGAGGTAAAAGAGCAGCAACATCCCCCACTCGACCAGTGTCTGGCCTTGCAATTGAGGCAATACTGGCTCTTACATCCTGCTGCTTTGCTTGTCCCATGTTATGCCAAAACACACAGACATGAGGAGAGGAGGAAAAAAAAAAAAGAAAAGAAAAGCCAAATCCTTGGGTTTGGTTCTGCCAGTGAAGCTCTACTACCTTTTCATCAGGCTCAAGAGAAAAAAAGCATTCAAAATGAATTCCTAGTGTATTCCTCAATAAACAGCTGCAATTGATCTGGAAGTTAGAGTTGGGCATAAATTCATTGATGCTAATTAATAAATTTTTACATTGTTTAAATTGCTAAAGGTAGCTGTAATTTTCCATCAAAGCATCCTGACAACGAACCACAATAAATCAAGTTAAATATACCAACTGAGCTGCAGTATCAGGTGGCATTGTTTTAACATTTACTGTAATAATAATTTGAATGACAGGAACAACTGACCAGAAAAACAATGTGTAGTTGAATGGCCCTTGAACAGCAAAATAGCGCTTCACTTCATCAACCACTGACACGTCACAGCCATCACTTCTATTTCATCCACTGTCCAACAGTAACAGGTTGGACAGAGAAAAATAAACAAGGGAAAATTCAAATTGTGGGTTCTCCCTCTAATTCTGCAGCCATCAGCTGCACCAGGAAACATGTCACATTTTATTTACTTCAAGGAATATTTTTTTTTATCTAAACTAATTCAAAACAGAAAAATCATTATAATTTATTAGGTGTCTAGCTACTCCATGTAGCAAAATCATAATTTTCTGCTGAAAGATGTCTGCATCAAACATGGCATGGAAGACCACCTGGCTAAGATAAAAAAAAGAGGAAATCACGATCGACAAAGAATCTCCCCCTACCCTGAGTTTTGAGGGGGAAAAAAAACAAGACCAAAGACAAAATCAATTTTGCATTTT
>VZTL01008361.1:0-10861 GCA_013400535.1 Scopus umbretta
AAAAAACAAAAAACCAAACCAAAGCCAACTTTCTCCTTTGCTTGGAGTATTTTTTGACGTTTAAAAACCTAAGTGGCTCTGTCAGGTAACTTTGTGAAGATTCAGAGCGTGTGATTCAAATACTGATTATGACTATTACTTTTATAAAGTGCAGGAAAACAATAATTAAAAAAAAAATCTGATCTATCTAACTAAAAATATAATGGTCACTAGAAGCAAGAGTCCTGTGGCCAGTCTGCAGTTTCTGTTGTCACACAATTATACTGCAGATATTTGAAAAGCAGAACTGGAACATCATGATTTTTGAGCTTTTAAAATTCTTAGATGTGGTGTAGGTGAACAACACTTTAACAGAAACAATAATTTATAACAGTCACTTTAAGATAAGGAATTTGCATACTCTTTTCTATAAGTCTTCTTAATCAGTTGATTGACATACAAACATTTCAGTTGTTCAATATAAAAATTAGAAAGATGGCAATTTCTTAGGAGGAACAAGTATCATTATTTGTATTAGTTAATTAGTATCACACTAAATATAACACTTACTATTCAGTTTATAAGTTAAATCATGGAGAAAATGTTTCTTGGATTGTTTTGTTTGACTGTGAATTATTGTTTCCCTTTCCATAATTTTTAGGTTTTGCTTACTGCTGTTCACTTTCAGAAGTATATAGGAATGAATGGACCCATTCCTAGAAAGATTATTCTGATATAAAGGGAAAAAAAATTATCACAGTCCTTCTGGTATACATAGCAGATGATGAATGCCAAGGCAAAACTGAAAGAAAATAATTCCTGAATGCCCTACATGTGTCTGATTTTTAAAAACTACATTTGATTTATTTAATTCCTATATGTTCTCATTTTGGCATGGAACAGTCCCGCCCACCAACCCCTTTATTCTCCAAGGTGAGTAACGGTGGACATACTCCTTGAATTCTCTTACATGGTATATGCCCATTCTACTGCAGCCCTCATAGCAAGTTGAGGTCACTAAAGGAAATATTGAGCACCTCACATAGGAAGACTCCAACCTCTCTCTTACAAGTACTAATCTGCCTATTGTTTGTAGGGAAACAAAGAAATCATCAGAGTACTGGCAATCTTTCAGATATTGACCAGCTTTCACTATTTTAGCATTTTCAGGTAAATCTTCTAGCGATAAAAGTAACTTGCTTTCTAGTTGCTAGCCATCATCTCCCTGTTTTTGTCTGCATTCTTCTTCGACCAGGATATGACATAGACAGACACCAAGCTGATAAGTTTGGATGATTTCTTCCTGTTGGTAGATGAAGATTCAATGTTCTTTCTGTAATTCTTAGACATGTCAGTTGTTTTCAATACTGTAAATCACATCTTGCTGATGATTGGATGCCCCGTTTTTCAATATCTGGGCAAAACTTGGTAAGACTAAGGTTGTGGTAGATTTTGGGGAAGTTCCTTGTGGCATAGTGGAGGTAATTATATATGGAAGAGTATATCCACCATTAAGCACTTCAGGGTGGGTTAAAGAATGTAGCAGTATCTGAGTCAATTTTCTGCCATCTGCATCTGTCCAGAAGCTTATTGAATGTTCTACTAGAAATTCTGGAAGTGGATCTTGCCATTACTACTTATGTTTTTTCACTTCCAAAGAACTTAAATACCCCCTGTATGGGGCTGCAACTTCAAATCCTGTAGAATAACACAGTATAATGCCTAGCAACTATTGAGAGAGGTAGCTTGCTGAGAGTATACAAAAATCAATACTTCATAACCTACATGAGTAGCCTGTACTAATGGGTTAGATGGAGTCCAATGAAGCACATTTCCTTCTTCAACCAGTCAGGGGGGTAAACTTTTGTATACTTTTATCACCAGCAAGATTTTTGAGGACTACTGAGCACCCAAGTTTTGCAGTGCTGTGCTCAGCTAAAGCTGCCAATTCTACCATAAACCTCCTTTCTCCAGCCAAGAAATATGTATCATCAGTTCTCAATTTCATTGGTCTACTGACCAAATGGCATCCCAGCTGCACAAATAAATGCACCTCGCAGCACTCACAAAACAGTTTTGGCTCCTGGAATGCTGCTGAATGCTCCTAATTGAATCCAGTATGAAAGCAGATGAAGAGAAACAACTCCCATACTAGAAAAAATGCCATTATGTCAGTTTTCTAGAAGTCTTGTGTAAAAGAAATAGAAATGAAAACTTTTAGCTACTTTGATAATTAGTTATGTAATACATTCCATACATTTGAAGTGAATTGCTGAAAATGCATCTTGAATTGATAAAATAAACTGAAACTGTTGCCGCATATATGGAGAAATAAGAATCAAAATAACTGTTTACAAAAGATTAATTGTCACAAGTGTACACAAATAAGGTCATTGAATATTGAGCTAATTGCCATGAAAGAAAATTTCATACTAAATGTGATATTTTCCAATTGTAGAGAACTTAGTTATGTAATTAGAACTGACAGAAAATGACTGAACTAATTAAACTAGAGCTCCGTAAGCAATTTACCTCATTAAATGTTTTACAGTTCTACATCTGCATCAAAGTTATTTTGTATTTAGTTTAAATAATAATAAAGGAGGGAAATCAAGGTTAATTGGCATTTTAATAATGAGTATCTCAATTAAAATTATCTTATCTACAGAAAAGACTTCCCCTGTAAATAATTACAACATGTTCTGTGTTTATTCTGCAGTTTGAATAACAGAATGAAACCAAATTTGATAGATTATTTCAGTGTGAGTTCCATCATGTGTCTTGATGGAAGTATACAATCCACATTTGTTATTAACCTCTTATACCTCAATAATTGTTATTAGTGGGAAAGTCTGTTCTCATGCAATTATTTATAAAGACAGCTGTGTGATTCCTGATGGATATTCCACTGCACGGGAGAAAAATCCACTACCCCTGCATGAACACTGGATGAAAACAGTAAAAGGTAAGGCTATAGATACATATAACAACTTTCAAAGCTGTTTAAACAGATGGGTTTACTATCTTGATCTTGTGACTTGCCATGACGTTTGTCAAAGATGTTTTGGGTCAGATGCAGAATGCACATTTTGATATCTTTACATTTTCTGTGAAAAACAATGCTTGCTTTCCAGTATCTTCTGGTTGGCCATGGATTACAGACAGTAATGCAGACATAAGCCAGATGCTCTGCTTTACCTGTCAGATACAGAGGAACCTACTTCAGCAATTTGCCGAGTATGTTTCTATTGTTTCATATGGTTAACAGCAACTGGGGAAAAAAAAATCATAATTCAGATATACAAAATGGACTCAGATTTTCATTCATGTCATATCTGTCAGGTGGCTGATAGTTCCATTTCTGTGCTTTTTTCCCTCTACTGTTGTATCTTTCAAATGTACCTCCTCGAGCTTTTTTCTAAACATAGTTATGGGGATGGGGGAAGGAATCCTCCTAGATTTCCCATTTATGCTCAAGAATTTCTCACTCTAAAAAGTGCAGTAAATTGTTCAGTACAGAAAAACTAAAGAAAAAAGTAAGTTCCCATAAAATGTCTGTCTTTCCAGTTTGCTGCCATTTCTTCTCATACTTTGTTTAATTTTTGTTAAATTATCTTGCTTTTTGAAGCCAAGACTACATCTTCGTATATAAATACAGAACACTATTAAGAAACTACTGTAAAAGAAGCTAAACATTGGTGAGCATCCACGTATTTATAAATGCAATGGCTAAATGTCCAGTTTAATGGGGATATTCATTTATAACCATTGTTCAGGCACATTTCTCTCTAAATCAGAAGAAAAAGGATGTGGGAAATGAAGACATGGATTTCAAATTTTTTTTTTTGCTCATCATTATTCTTCTGCCAAATGCCAATTTTCTGGCATTTTCTAAAAGCAATTTTTCCTTCTTTAAACAGACTGCACAAACAAAAAATGTACCAGTGATTTAATTCATGTTTAATGTAAGGATGTAAATAAGTGCCATGGTCATGCTTAATGGAAAAGCATACCTATGTATGAAAAAAAACCATAGGCAGGCTTTTTAAAAAAATAATATCATGACATACCACCTGACATCACCCATAAACCAGATAATCTGGGCTTGTTTCTTAAGGATGTGGCTAAATAGATTGAAGATGTCCTTGCTCATTGTGGGGAGTTGGACTAGATGACCATTAAAGGTCCCTTCCAACACAAACTATTCTATGATTCTATGATTATATAGACCTAATTAGAATGAAATAAATGTAAGGATTTAATGTGCTCAAGAATCTTTGAGCACTGTTCANGAGACAAATAGAAACAGCATAAACACAGCTATTTTCAACAAGATATCCAGACTAGATCTTTCAGAAATGTTGAAAGCCTTCTGAGTGGCAGTTCTACCTTTAAGTATATTGACTGCACCCCCAAGTTCAGGGTTATTCACAGATTTTCTGACAGTGCACTTTCTCTCCTTCTCCAGGTCATTGATAAAAGTAGTGAATTGCATAGGTGCTAGAATAGAGTCCTGAGGCACTCCACTGTGGCTATCCTCCAGGGAGAGTAGAAACTGTTAGCCTGTGTCCTGGAGCCTGATGAACCAGTCAGTTATTCACACATCAGGTGGTCCACCTGTCTGAATGCAAGTTTTATTATAAATCACACTAATACAAAGTGACTTCTGAAGCAACCAAAAAGACATGTATGTTAAGTGGGCAGGTTAATATAAGGAGCTTGGACTGAATTGGAAACAGTCCCTAATTCCCATGTCCATTAAAAGGCAGGTCCTTGTCTTCATTATTTTTAAGTTAAGCAACTTTGAGCAATATTCTACATTGTAAAGGAATATGTATACATGTATGTGTGTATATATATGTTTGTGTATATATATATATATATGAATAAAATCATCGGTCTTTCATTCACTTACAAAGCTTGGCTTTGACTTTTGCTTCTATCAGAATCTCCTTCCCTACATGTCTTTCATTATGATCCCAACCTCTGTCCTGGGAGTCTTTCCATATTCCTTCCCCTAGGTGAACTTAGGGAGGTGTGATTAATTGCTTCATTTTGCAGTAAATATCTATGGAACAGTTTTTCATAATATCTTGATGTAAATAATGGCAAATTTCCTAGTATAAGTACTGTGATGAATTCCAGGTGACTTATGCCTAGGCTTAGATCTGTGTTTGGAAGATGAAGGTAACATTAATGAAAGCAAGTTAAATGTTCTGTTTGCTAATTGAGCTTAAATTTTGAATTTAGAAACACTGCTGCTAGGACTAACTTGGCAGTTTAGTCAATATTTAGCTTCTGGTATGAGTCAGAAAACAGAGGATGGACAGGTAATCCTTCCGGTTCATTCTGAATTTGTGCTGGTAAAGGAAAACATGTTAAACAGTGAAAACTCCATAGCAAGGTACCATTTCATTAGGCTGCAGGACTAATTCCAGGACTGTCTGAAAGCAAATGCAGTATCTGGTAGTCACCTACTTTCCTGAGGATGAAATCCTGGGGAGAGTTTGTAATTGTCTTTCTCTCTCACTGTTCCCCCACACCAAATATTTTGGGAGCAGTAGAAGGGCAATCTCTCTCTAGGTAGGCTGGTGGCAAAGCAAAGTCTCTATTGCTTGATGAAATTCCTATTGCTTAATAAATACTTGAAAAGAAGGGTAGTTTCTAATGGTGAAGCATTCTGGTCAGCTCTCTGGCAAGTTGCTAATATCATGTACTCCGCTTGGGGAGGAAACCCAGCAGCAGCAAAGTTTCTGCTCTCCAGTATCTCTTCCTGTTTAAAGCCATGTTCACAGGTTTTGCTGAACAGCTCTCAAAACTAAGATAAAATCTTACACTACATCTGGTGTAATAATTACTGACACCACTGAAAGATAACAGAATTAATTCCTAGTTCTCTGAATCCAATTCATGATTATTATGTGATTAGCCAGAAAACTGTTTTCAAGCACAGTACACAGACCTCCCCAGAACAGCATGTACAACATGAGTCTCAGTTTGCTCCATTCTCACACTTCCTGACTCTTCATGTTACATCTCGTGGATGTGCAGTGCAACACCCTGGCCTCTCTCCCACCTTGTGCCTCAGCTTGTGCAATTCAGTTCTTTCCATACCTGGCTAAGAAGGTGTATACAGTATGCAGTACTTGGGGCACAGAGCAGGAGGTGGCTTCAGATGAGGACATGTGGTGCTCAAGAGGACTTCCCTGTGTGGTCCCTGGCTTTCACCCTGAGCTGCAGTCACCAAAGTGGTATACAATCAAGGTGATAAGGAGGTGCCCAACTTTTTTGCTTTCAAAACAAAACAAAACAAATTCAAAACATAGCCATGTTAAGTTTCATTTTGCAGCTTTTATTGTTCATGAATCAGAACTTGACAGTACTGTTGGTGATCTGCACAATAGGAAGAACTTTGTGCTATATGGTTCCTTTGTGAGAAACCAAGGCAGGATTTATGCCAGTAAATTACGCTCAGCAGCCTTAAGGGTGAAGCACCAAATGAAGTCTCTGAAGAATGTTTTTCAAGAATCTGTCTTTCTATGGGTTGTGTTGAGCTTTTGAGGAATGTGAATGCCTTTCTTCTGTGGCAGAGCTGGATTTGTGGAGAAGAGTGTGCTTTTCTTTTTCCACAGAAAGAGATCATTAGAGTCCTTTGTTTATTTTAAGTAGGTATGCTGAAGTGATTAAATTTGGTTTTGAAACTTGCATATCTCTAACTGGCTTTTTAATGTCAATGCAATGTTATGACTATTCTACAAATGATAAAGACAGTAAATTGTTTGTTTTTCTTGCCAAATGACTTGTTGATAAACATCTGTGATAAGACTTTAAAATATGAATGCCAAGGGCTGAGACATTTCCTTTGGCTGGGCAAAAAGATCTTGAAGAATAACACTGCTATTCTTCACCATCAGTCACCAAGCATAAAAGCGATTCTTGGTAAAAGAAAACTATGTTTAAAGGACAGACTGAGATTATGTAGTCACTATCACACAAATGCACACACATGCAGCATTACATAAAAACAGTAGAGTTGAAGTATATTAATAATTGCAGGAAATAATATCAAATGCTGGGTGGTGAAAACAATGAGATTTTTTTTCTCATTTATTTTCTAAAGCAGTGGTCTCTTTTACTGGGGAAAAAACAGGCCCTGCTCCCCCCACCCCTGATCACAGTAGGGATCTCTCCATCTTGCCATCACCCACAGTCCTGTGACCTCTCACTGATGAACCTTCAGGGCTTTTCATTCACTAAGAATGGGGGGAGATGTTACTGCTAGAACCCAAATTTCTCGTGAGAGAAACTTTCCACACACTGAAGCTGCGAGATGTGAGCAATATGTTGTGGAAAACCAATCACAGCTACATAAGAAATTTTATATTAAAAGAGTATAAAGCATAAGTAATTAATTTTGAACTGAAATCTGTATTCATGTACAATGAAATTTAAATTATATAAATGCTCATTTACAAACATACATACACGAACAATTATCTTTTAATCTATTAGCTTTCCCTACCACTAGAGAAGAGTGAATCTGATATGTGACTTTAAAGATCAGTGTAATGTTGAATCAAAACAGATGTAGCTAAGATTCCCTCTCCATTTCTTCAGTTTTCTTGTCTTATTTTATGAGAAGTATGTCCATCTTGTAGGTTATTCATGATAACCAAAATGTAATTGAGAGGAATTATGAATATGAAATAAATTAAAACATAACAGCTGTGCCTGTCTGCTTCATGGGCATCTGTTCAGGAGTGTGTGTATGCAGAAAAAAATGCTGGCATGTTAAGACTTGGTGCTACTTGATTAAAATCTAGTTGGCTTGAGGGGAAACAGGTTCTAGCCCTCAGCAGAGCATAACCTGTGTTAATACAAAGAATTTGGTGTCTTCAAGGATTTTAAGCATTGGTTACCTTTGACTGGCATGGAGTTCTGCTTCTAACAGGTTTGTTTGTAAGCTCTGTGTGCAAATAAACACGTGCTTTTTGAACTTTATGATGCTGGTATCTATTCATATTAAAGCATGGGAAATTTTCTGAAGACATACTTCAGAAAATCAATTCCAACAGCTTTCTTTATAGAGCTTTAAACATAAACACATGCTAAAGAAGTTGCCAGATCTATAAGCAAAGCAATGCCCATACCAAAATGTGTCTTGTGCTTAAGAATAGGCAGCTGCTTTTGATAGTATTCTTCAATACTATCAGGATAGGTAGTTGTGTACAACAAGGGTAACTTTCCAGCAGCAGCTTCAATAGAACTGATGGCATTTGCCCAATTAAACCTTAAGACCATATCTGTACTAGTAAGATAAAGAGTATCTAAGGACATCCCAGGAGCTGGAATGCAAATATTTGTGTTTCTGAACTCTTAGAGACGTTCCAAATCCACTGTTGGCCTTGGCTAGCTGGCACTGTCCCAAAGAAGATACACGTTGAGTTACTGCAGGAACCATTCTTAAATATCTAAATATTGCCTTGTATGTAGTTGTCTCATTTTAGTGAATAGAAGAGCTAGCTAACATAGACATGGGCTTCTCTGTGTCTCCAATGTTCCTGCATAAACCCAGCCTATATTCTGTTTCAGTGTACAATTGCATTGCTCTTAGAGCAATAAAAAATGAAAATTCTTTGAATAGAAAACAAGTATGAAACTTTGCCAGTCTTCTCTCTGCTAAGTCTCTCTGTCCATTGATTGCAATGGAATTATGGGCTACAGAACAGCCACAGTCACAGCGAAGTTCTCCATCAGACCAGTGTGCTGGTGACATACTGTTATCAAAGGGTAAATTTTAAGCAAGTAAATATCCAGATTAAAAATACATAGGATGAAAAATTATTAAGAAAGGAAGGACACATTAAATTGTTCCCTCTGCCGAAAAATATATAAAAAGCATCCAAATTAGGAAGCTGTTAGCTATGCTGCAGGTGAATTACCTTCTCCCACATTGAACATTGTAGTGGTCACTGTCATGAACAGCCAAAAGGGACGTCAAATTACAAAGACTAATAGTTTATGCATTTCTGAATGGATGGAAAAACTTCACTCCAGACAGGTTGCCAGCTCTGTTTATGCATCTTAAATGAAATGGCTGAAAAGATACGAGAAACTTTGAAGTGCAATGGCATCAGTCTTAGGACATATTTGCTGTGATTATGAGGATAAGCTACCTTTATGTCTCAATACTGTGCAAGAGCTGTGTTACTTGTTCAGTATGAAAAAGCTTGCAATGTTGACTTCCAGTTTGCCTTGCTCTAACCTCCCGAGCTATGACTTGCTACTATCAGAATTAATATATAAAAAATATAAAATCAAAAATATGAAAATGTACATACATACCACTATTTCCTATTTACTCTGGCTTCATATTTTTATCCATCTCACTAACCAAAATTCTGGCTTCTTTGAGTTTTCCCCATTAGGAGATAAAATTGCAGTAGCTGGGTTTTTCTTTGATGAGATGCTTGTGTAGACACTCACTGCACACTGGAGAAACAAAGCACAAAACTAATTGATGCCCCCTTTTGAAGCAACACTCTGCCCAAAAGCCTCTTTTCATAAGTTGCAAGAGGCGTGTCCTACCTGGGGACGTGCCTAATGTTTTTCACTGCCTTTGTTATTTTCTCTACAATATAGTTTGGACATGCAAGCCATCATTGAACAATAGCCAACAGGAAATGGTGAACTTCCATGAGCTTTCATTATGGCAATAGCATGTACCCTTTTTTCCTAAAAGGGTGTAATTAATTAATTGAGCAGATGAAAAGCTGTGCTGATTCACCTCTTTCTTTCCAGACATGTTTTTTGCAATCTGTAGCAATATCATCTTGAGAGGAGAAAAAAAATGTAAACAAGAAACCAGTGAAACTTGATGTCACATGGTTTCTGTGGCTTTAGGTTAAGCTCTTGTGACAGGTTTTCTGCTGTCTGTTAAGGGTGCCATTTCTGCAGCAGAAGTGTGCCTTACAAATATTGTAAAACTCTAATACCTTGATCTATCTGTATCTAATACCATTTTAGGCAGCCAACCAATAGCTCAAGTAAACACATCTTGATTTTTAAGGAAACAATACTTGAACAAATCAGATTCAAAATTCACTGGCAAGTGATAAATATTCAAACATCCTCCTTTTAGCATTGTCTTTAGGAATATTTGGACACATTACCTACCAGCTTATCAGATACTTATAAAAATTCACCAGTATAAATAAAATACATAATCTTCCAGAAATGACAATTGCCTACAAGAAGAGTCAGACTTGCTCTGGCTCACTGGAAGGGAAAAAAAAAGGCAGAGAAATATCAAGCTTGTTAAGGTTTTTCTGTAAGAAACACTAAAAATGCTTTTGCTTTTGCCCTTGTACCCTCTGTGGAATTGTGCACTGTTCATGTACACCACTGAGGAAAAATATGTTAACATAAAGAGGGCTGGTGAATCACAAAGGGGAATTCTTTATGTAGCTTGTTTCCATATGAAAGTAGCAACATTTGTGCATAAATGGCTTGCAGCATTTTTTATGAATTGGGCCCTAAGTGCTCATGATTGTCCTTGGTATTCAGTTTTCAGTCATTAGGTAGCGTTGAAACAACAGGAGGAAAAAAAGGAAACATTTTGTACCTGTGGTACTCACTTGGACAACACAGTTTCAGTAAAATAGCTACACTCTTTTTCCTTTTTGTTATAAATTATGCAGGGACAAAATGATGTGCGAATCAATGAAAAGGCAAATAATATACTTCTGAAACATTAATAGTCAGTGCCACACTCCAGATAAGGGGGAAAAATTGTTACACTGATTTTTCTATCTGATTTAAATTCACTTTCCCATCTTCACTAATCTAGCTGCTGCCTTGACTGAATCAGATTGTGTATGGA
>VZTL01008363.1:0-10100 GCA_013400535.1 Scopus umbretta
TAGGTTGAAGTCCCACACGAGAATAAGGGCTAGCTATTGTGAGACTTCTGCCAGCCTCCTGTAGAATACTTCATCTACCTCTTTGTCCTGGTTGGGTGGTCTGTAACAGACACCCAGCAGGATGTCTGCCTTGTTGTCCTTCCCCCTCATCCATACCCATAAACACTCCACCCTATCATCCCAATCGAGCAATATATAATCGAAGCACTCCCTAACATACAGAGCAATGTTTTCCTGCTCTCAGGTTCAAAGCACTACCTGTATAATGTAAGGGTCTCTCTGAATGAGCTGTTAGGAGTAGAATTCCAAGAAAGACCAGAAGAGATTACCAATTATAAGCAGAATATTAAAGCTCTTTCCTTAAAACTGGCATGTCAGAAGAATTTTTGGTCAGCTAAGTGGAAGTTCTGAACAAAAGCATAACAAGTATTTTTCAGAAATAATCAAATTCCATAAATGAAGCATTACGTTCTTTTGACTTCTTCCTGGTTCAGCACAGCATGAAGAACAACCTGCTTAAAATATCCTCAGCTAACCTCTAGTAAAAACAAAGAAAGCAAAATCCATAAAGAGTGTGATTTTTTTAACAGAATTACACTTCTACCCTTGAAGAAAACAAAAACAAGTCCATAAATTAATTGTTTCCAAGAGGGCCAGGTATGGTGTGTGCCAAGGCCAGCAGCATGGCAGAAATGCTGCAAGTGTGGCATGCAGAGGGCCTGGTGGCAGGCTCAGGCTCCCAGCTGCCTTCCAGCTCTACAGCGACTGAGAGGAGATAAGCTTACAGGATTAAATATTTGCCATGCCAGAGCTTCCAGAGTGTACTCAAGACCACCACGTAGGGTGGAAGGACCCTTGTACAGCAGAGTAGAAAGCTGAAGATGATGCTTCCCAAATGGGAAATGGAGTCAAAGCTGTTGTGTCAGGGAGGGTGGCAAGCTTCACAGAGCAAGCATCAGTGAGAAGGTTAATAATCCTGTCTTGCTCTCAAAATTCCTTCTTGTAACAGAACAAACCTTCATCCCCATCAGCTAGAGGGTCAACGTAAATTGTGGCAGCAATCATGTTAATTATCATGTTTTCTTTTGATACATAGGAAGACATTTTCTCTTACGTCCTGAACGGGGGATATGCTGTTGTCACATGGAGTAACAGTGAGAGCAACTGGACTCCAGACATGAAGAACTGTATGCCTTCACGTAACCTTGTAGGATCTAGCTTTATAAATTTATACAAGCTTTGATTTTAAACTTTATTTAAACTTCCTATGTTATGAAATGTCACAGCAATGGGGAATCTAAAGATAAGAATATTCAAATAAAATGTAACTGAATGTTTATGATCATCTTAATTGAATGTGTATTAATTCACACCATTGCAGACAGATGACGATACTGGGGTATGTACATATGGTTTAATTCTATTTTTCTGTTTCAAAATTATTTCATGTTTAGAAATACTTTGGGTCAGGTTTTGCCTCATTTCTTCTATTTAGCTCCACGCTCCCCCTCACTAACGAATGAAGTTTGGTGTTTCACATCTTCTGAAAAAGTTAAAGGAATAGAATATTAATGTACACAGTCAGTACTGCCAATGAAACCTCCCTGTAAATGCAGTCCCTAGTGACTAACGGAGACCTCTGCGTTTCAAAGTACCCTGCTTAACAGCACTGCTCTGATTACAGGAGGATGCTGGTAACTTCTATCCTCAGCCACTGATGAAGAGACACGGTGATGAAGCAGGAGGGAAAGCAACCACAGCCTGATTCAAAACCGTAATTCAATTCTGATGTCCTGAGGTTTGAAGAATTTTTGCACTCCTGTTACAAAGTTCTGGGTGAGTTAAAGAGAAATCATTCTGCACTGGTTTTACAAATTTCTGAACTCGTAAAACTGCAGGGTCTTTCTGAACTTCGGTAGTTCAAATGAACTAGACTTCAGGAGAATGAAGGATGGATAGCAACGTCAGATTCAACTCATCTAAGAGTTCTGCACTGTTTTTCTTTTCAAGGAGACCCAAGGTATAGAAACAAGAAATCATGAAACACAGTCTACTTGCTTTTCAGGTTCCATCTTCTTATGATCTGGACGCATACCTACCAATGCTGTCATTATTTTTAAAGATCCTAAACGCATACTTAACAATCACGGCTTATACAATGAGATGTGCTTTGAAAAATCTTGTGTTCTGTGCTAAGCAGTTATCATAACACAAAGCTTGCCATTACTTCTTTTCACATTTGTTACAACAGCAAATCTTGACACTACAAGTTTATTTTCTTTGCTCCAGAACTAGATTGTTGCAATTTGTTCTGTCTGTTGAATTCCTGTTCTTATGTGATTCCAGTCAGTCAGAGGTGGTCCCTTTTGCAAAAGAATTCCAAATATCGTAGCTCAGAATTTTGACTATACCAAAGTCTACACACCTCTTCATAAAAGCTAGACTTACCTAAGCCTTTCCTTCTTGTTTTTAATCCTAATGGTTGATACTTTGTAAACTGTTACATAGAAATCAGTGGATGAATACACACATAATTAATGTAGAACAAAATTACTGCATTGTTCTACAAAGAATAAATGATATATTTAAAATTGATATGCATTTCCAAAATTGAACCCATGCATTTACAGGCAATTTACAAGATATTGTGATTGTATAAACATGACAATCTCTTTCTGCTCTATGAAAATGTGTACAACACAAGTAACCTGATATAGCTGTTACAACTGGATAACTCACTGAAATATTCTATGTTTTCCTACACTGAATTAGGATGGGAAAGATTTTGTTGTGTTACAACCATCAACATGAAAGAAATAAAAAAAAAAAAATTACAGGTAACTTTCTTGAGATTAATTACTGATAAATGCTCTGAAGTGGTATTAGAGCTGGAATTCAGCTGCTAAACTACAGGTATCTACTGCCCTTTGACATACCCCTACCAGCCTGTAATAGGTCTCTATTGCCTATGGGAAAGGACTGTAGGAAGCTCTCACCCTTCCAGAGAAGCAACTAGAGTCCAGGTGCTACTGCATTTAAAACTGCAGTAGACATATGTTTAAGAAATATAACTGTAATTATAATAACTATTACTATAATTATAACTGTAAATTATAATAACTGTACACATATATTAAGTATAGTTTGATGTCATTACTGTCTCCTTCTCCAAATAGCATTTGTAAATGATGCCTAGAAACTTGTCACCCATTAAAAAAAAAAAACAAAACGACACCAAAAGGTATTCCTTTTAGTCTTGTTGTTTTTTTTGACCATGTTATAAAATTTCAAGCTAAGTCTCTAACATGAGAGACTTGCACATGAAGCTGTCTATAAACTTTTATTTTACCTTTATACTTCTGTCAGAAATGTTAAAAACATCACTGATACTGAGAACAGGATTCTTGTAAGCTATATTATATAGTAACATAATGGATATGGAAATTGTACGCAATAACATTATGAATACTGAAATGTAACTATTTGACAGGTGTAGTCTGTGAAATAACTATGTGACTATGATGAGGCACCAACATTTTTGGTGTAAATATGTTTTGAAGCTAATGCTTATGGGGTGCTCACTGTATGCCTATCATTCTTAAAATTTATTTTAGGAAGACATTGCCACCTCTTTCCAGAAAACAACTGACAAGCACAAATTCAAAAGACAACATCACTTTCCTAAGCTATATGTTAAACTGTTTTGTGAGACTGAAAGCATAAGGATCAAAAAAAGCTTCAAGTATATAAAACCTTGTGAAGGAAGGAGAGTTACCTTTCCAAGGGCATGTTTTTGAGTTTTGAGAAAGGAGACAAGCTGACCTAGAAAAACATTAAAGAAAAGCTTGTAAAAAGTTAAGACTTCATGAGAGACGTATTGATTCTATCTATACTAGTTGTCTAACTACGCCTGTAGCCCGGGATTTCAATCTCTCTAGAGTCTTTATGTAGAAGAAGGTAGTTATTTAAGGTGTTGGCATCTATACAGATTGGTTTGGGTTTTCTTGGGTTTTGGGGGTTGCTTTTTTAATACAGGTTTTCTCAAAAATATATTTTCTTCCTAATACATGGTACTGTCTTTCAAAAAGTTTTTTTCAGCTAATGCATTCCTTTGAGGAGAAGCATGTAAATCCTGAACCAAACTTAGATCTGATGACCATTGTTCACATTGTACATAAGGACCTATACTCCAGGCACAGCTGGACAGGGAAAGACAAACTGTGATTTTATTGAGAGGGGTGGGTGGTTGATACAGATGTGAAATTAGGAGGATTGCAGCAGTTGAGGAGACAAAGGTTATGGATCAAAGGCAAACGAGTCACTGTTGCTTCAGAAATTACAACCAGTCACACAGAGCTCTGTAACTGACAGGGTACAAGATCCCATCCTGTCACAAATATAAAATTCATTTAATTCAACAGTTACAGCAAGCAGAAACAAAAGCACAATCACTACAGTGGACATTCAGTAATTTGCAAAATTGTGAAAATTCCTATTTACCTAGTTCCGCTGAAGCAGCACTTCTCCCAGGAACAATGAGAGTTGATACCACTCTTAAATACAAATATGATTTTGATATAAATACCAGTTGTCAGCTTGGAGCTAAGCACTTTTTTTGCTGAGATCACCTTTGTCTAAAACCAATGCATGATAATATTAAACTAGATAAATTGTTTTTTCAAAAATAATAAACATACTTCCTCCTCATGTGATAAAGGCCTTTTCATTTCAAAGCTTGGTATGCCTAACATAGTTTTTTTTAATTTTTTTTTAAAGCTGTTTTAATGCTTAATATGGGAGAGTATATCATCTTTATTACTGAACAAGTAAGCAAGCAATTCACTATTGCTCACAATGCAAAACTAGAAATCATTATATGAAATAATCAAATAATGAAGGGTAGGAGCTAGTCCTTTTTCCACACAATGCGTAGCCAGACTCTGCAAGTCATTACCATAGACAGCTCTGGATGATAAAACAACATACATAGATTCCATAAGAGAATGAGCTTAAATTCATGGCAGAAAAATCTCTCCAAGACTATGGAGCAGAAAAATATCCTCTAGCTCAGGAAGACCCTAAACCGCAGTATCCCAGGACTCTGGGAATATACACAGATGAGAATCAAACTGGTTTTTTCGCCTGGTTCTTTGCTCTTTCCCTCAGCATCTTTTACATTCGGCTAGAGGTTTTACCAGAGCAAATATATTTAGGATCCTGCACACCTAGGGGGTGGGAATGTTTAGTAACCTTTGTTGTTGATTATATATATATGCCTGCATGCACTTACTTTCACTTAGGAGCATGTAACTTTTTTTTCTCCTGAGCAGAACTCTTCTAAACATGAGTTTCCCTTCGATAGTTATATTCAAATTCAGAAGGACTATTAGTACTCAATTTTCTTTTGTTTTTCATTATTTTGCTTAGTCTTTAGATTTGCATTCCAGAAAATACACAGCAATAGGTACTATAGAAGCATAAATATTATTCAAGATCAAATAATCTGGATCTAGTTGAGAAAAAAATACACACTGAAATGAAATACAATGTGGACAACTAATTGGTCACCATGAAAACTAGGATAGTGTTTAGGCTTTAAATGAATGAATTGATCTCAGAGAATTATAGCTGTTGGTTTCAACAAATATAAATCATGACCTTTTATTAGGAAAGGAAAAAAATGCAACAATCTGTCTTCATTTCAAGCTCCCCACACCCAACAGTAAAAATCCAAATTATAATGGTAAGAGATGTCTTCTGCTTCAAATATTAAATCACAACCAAGGAAGTGTTGACAAACAATAAAACATAGGTAAAGCCAATAAAAATTGGCACAAAGAATTGGAAGAAAGACTTTCCTGTGTCTAATGTGATAACGATAAACTCCGCCCCTAACATTTAGCAAATAAACAACAGTTTCATTAACGTATTTGTAAGATATTTTTAGACGGCTTTGTTCTTTTGATGTCTCTTCATCTTATTTCATTCTATTTACCGTTTTACTTCCACCCGGATTCCCAAGATGTATGGATATCTCTGATCTGTTTATTGTCTTTAACATAATTGTTTCTGCCATGTAGCATTATGTCCAGTATATACCAAAGTTTTCTACCATGGCAATGACCAATGTCCAAGAAGTCTAAGGAGCAATTAAAGCTCTAAGCTGTAACAGTTTACAACAAAATATATTGAAAGACATTTCCAAGTGGTTTAAGGTGATTTTTTGTGTCATTGGAAAACTTGTGGAACCCATTCCAAGATGTCATCACATTAGGTAGATGGAAATCTGTCTCAATAGTTTCAAATCTGCTAAGTTTTCTATACAATCTTACCAAACAATAGAAGAGCATAATACAATAATGCCTTTGCATACAAACACACAACTGGTAAAAAACCCCCGAAAACCAACCAATAACCAACAAAAAACCACCACAACAAACTCCCAAACAAACCACATGTCCTTCAGAACTGATCCCTGCATTCTTCACTTCTACATTAAATAGAAACATGCCCAATATGAGATTTTTAAAAGATACTTAAGGTTTTGGTTTTGGTTTCACAGGCATAAATTTAATTGAGAAATTCCATCTGGAAGGAAGGAAAAAAAAGAATTCCTCATGAGGACAGTCAGGCAGTGGAACAGCTTGCCCAGAGAGGTTGTGCAACCTTCAGCCTGGGAGATTTTCAAGTCCCAACTGGAGGAAACACTGAGCAACTCAGTCTGACCCTGTAGCTGATCCTACTTGAACAGGAGGTTGAACTGAAGACTTCTTGAGGTCCCCTCCAACTGATATTGTCCTCTAATCCTGCAGTAAATTAATTATTTTTACAACACATTGAAACAAGTTGTTGGTATCAGCTTCTGAAGAACTGTGTGTTACTAAAAATTTGTTGCATTTTCAAAATACGAATTGAAAAGTCAGCTTTTGTTATGTATCTATTACAGCCACTCCCAAAACAGTCTCATGCCTAAAAAGAGTTATACCAAATATAGAACAGAGTATTTCAGTTATTTAGGAGTCTTACACCCAATTCTGTAGCCTCTTGTCCTCAAGTGGTTCATTTGGTTCTGAAAAAGTTTTGTTTCTTAATGTGACAAAGGCAAATATATAATATAACTAGATGAAATATGAGCACAGCCTGAGTTAATTTAATCATTACAGCCTCAAAGCTTTCTTTAAATTGTAACTTTTAGCAAATGAAAAAGTATTTGATTGTGAAGCAAATTTTTCATAAGCAAAAATAAGCACCTACAATTGGTCACTGTTACTAATATCTGCCATTCAAACAGATGGCAGGAATAAACTCCACAGAGCAGGCATATTCTTTAAGCAGAATCAGAATGTTGTTGATTGGCAGTTTTATACAATCATTTTTAATGAAAGGTATTTATATCAAAAAGGAGCTGAGCTGGGGCAATGACAGGTTCAAAAAGAGACAGAGGAAAAAAAAAAGAAAATTCCCACTGAAGAACACTTTCTAATTGGCATTCTGCTCATCATGTGCACAAAAGAGAATGTTTAAAATATTTAACAGAAAAGTAAAGTTCAGCGCTGTTCCAAGAGTATCCTGGGGAGAATAACCAGCAAAATGTAAGATGTTGTTTGAACACCGAAGAACGCTTCCTCTTAAAGAACATACATCCTACCATAAACAGCAATAACTTGATAATTATTTTGTTAATTCACATATATGATGTATTTTTTCATTGAGACATTATTTTCCACTCCTATCTGTGTCTAAAAAGTTTGAAAAAACTATAAGTACCTGAAAATTTATTATTCTTTTCCTTCTTGTTCCTCAATTCCATAAAAAGTGCTTGAGTCAGCTCCCATGAAAACACGAGTAAATAACAAATCATGATAAAATTGACTAAAAAATAAGTTTCTTAGACTCCACTCCCACAAATGGTTTGTATGAAGCTCTCCCTGCCTCTCTACTTACTAGCATCTTTTTGCTTTTTATGTAGGAAATAATTTATATCAATACTAACTTACTGGGTCAGAATAGCTTTCCCATGTATTTCACATTGGGTCAGTGACCTAGCCAAACAAATAAGGAAAGTGAGTACAAGCTCTTCTAGGTTAGATGGCAGCAGGCTTCCATGGAGGCTCCCTTAATAAAGCTAAGGAAGAGCAGGCTATAATTTATAACATTTCATACGGCAGAAAATGCACTAAAAGCACCATATATCTTTATTCAAAATAAAGACAGTAAGGTCTCTGGCATGGCCTTAGATCTAGGTGAAAACAGGAAAAGTAATGACAGGTGTGCTCACAAAACAGACAGAAATGAACAAGAAAGGAAAAAGGACATTCATCCTACAATTTGCTGCCAAAGTCTTTACCAGATGAAGAAATGAGATAATTTCAAACAAAGTCACATTATTTACATCTCTGTTTCTTTATGGAGAAACAGAGAATGCTGTTAGGTAATTAAAATACAAATATCACCTAAGAGCATTTCCTTCTCTTCCAAGAGCTTTTTTGATAACATTTAGAAGTTTCTCTTTGAACCATTATTTATGATAGTAATTGTATTATAAGTGGTTAATTAAATGTACTAGTTTCAAGAAGCCTATGGATCAACTCCTTCCCTTCTCCTTGTTGAATTCAGATTTTGATATATTTTTGGTTTTGAAGATGGTCTTTACAAATAAGTCATAAACAAACACAGACAAATGAAATATTAATTTACATTAAATAATTTTAGCCCCCACTTTTCTTTTGTTCACTGTTACTTGCACTGAGCATACAATAACAATCAATCTACTACTGGTGGTAACTGATATTAAAATTTCATCTAACTCTGTGTTTTCCTCATATGCTTCAGCTTGAGGCATAACGAACATAGTATTAGCGCTGACCTTAATGAATTCCTTTTACCATTAAGTTTGAAGTTACCTAGACTAATTGTTATCTAAGAATCCCAGCTACCGCATAAAGTCTATTAAGTTAGATTAGAGCAGACGTAACTTATTCAATAAAGCTTATATAATTAAAGAGCTTAAATCCATATTACAACAATGCAATATAAAAGATTTAAGAGTTATAAATGCAAACCAAATTACTAGCTTTTTCCATAAACCCTGCAGTCATATGAGTAAGCAAAGTTTAGAAGTCCTCTTCTGTGCTTCATCAGTAGCAACTTCTGTGGTTTCTTATACTGCAGTAGTGAAAGAAACAAAGATTGTTGTGGATGTGAAATACAACACAAATTACAGAAATGTTTTATTAAATAATTACCTTTATTAATCCAGTTCATTGGCAGTGACAGAAACAAGTGTTTCCAAGTTACAACAGGGAAAAGATTTTTGAGACTTGAGAGAAACGCCCATTTTGATTTACCTGTGCTCTGGATGGCAGAGTACCTGGAACCTTTGGTGGCTAAATGTAGTATGACAAATGGGTTTAAACCCTTTATCTTCCCCTTAATGAAAAAGATTTATGAGAAACTGTAATAAAACTATACTAATTTTTCCTTCAGACAGGTAGGTATCTTTTCAGTTCTCAGTATTGTCCTGAAAACCGGCTTTCCTCTCCTATTGGTGCACTTCAGGTTGCCCATTCTTTCAAAAGACAGCCTAGGACTTCTGTGAGGTCTGTGATTAAATTCCACATGGACTGAAAGATCTGTTTATACCCAGATGATTTTATTTTTGGAAAACATATAATAGCCATTATATTCTGTGTGAATATGAAATCTCATCTTGTTTGCAACACTTCTTAGGGAAAAAGTGTTGATTTAGTCATTGGGGAAATCTTTTTCATGGAGTTAGTAAACAGATATATTAGTTATGCAGCAAATTCATTACATTTGTTTATCCTTGGTCACTTTGACCATTTTCTAAACTTGAAAACTCCAATCATTTATTTCCCAATCATCAAAGCTCAGTAAATAAACACAACAGTCTTTTAATTCTTAGTCATTAGGAATCCTCAGTCCTCTTCATATCAGCACAGAATAAAATATCCTAAGTCAATACTGTCGTTTTTATGCAAGCTGAACAAAGGGGCCTGGATGATCAAAGGTCTTCTATCACTTGGAAAGAAATTACTTCTGCTGTAGGTATAAGATCCATGGCAGCACATGTCCACAAT
>VZTL01008365.1:9809-22030 GCA_013400535.1 Scopus umbretta
CCCCCATTCCTTTTTTATGTGTTCTTCTATATTTTTTATCAGGTAAGTTGTACTCTGAACTCACTGTGCAGGATGTGTTCCTTTTCAGAAGAACAGCATTTGTGTTTAGTAGATGATAAGGCAGAACGCACGCAGCTATTTCATATCCCTAAAAAAAATCATGATTGTATAGCACCATGATAGACTTCTTAGTATACAAAGGGTTAGCATGCATCATTAAAAGAATGAGCAAGCTTTTGATTTTAATTGTAATCCTCTCCACTGAAGCCTCAAATGCATCGTTTGAAATCTAGTGGAGATGTGAGTTTTCACTGCAGCCACTTTACGTTTGTGATACATTAAAAGGTGTAATCCAACTGAAATGTAAATCACTGTTCTTGAAAACAAATTACAAATGAAGATAACAGGGCAGCATACTAGCACTAAAGCATCCGAGAGCCCATCTGAGGCGGTTTTCTTTCAGACCCAAATTGCAGCAGCCCTGTTATCATGGGTAATAGGGTGCTGCTAAGGCAGGTTGATTACAAGGCTATGGTAAACAATCCTTTTAAATGCAGTGCCTCAATAGACGTGCACATACAACATTAATCAACTGAATTCAAACAGAGCCACAAAGAGAAGTGGTGGACCAGCCCCTGTTGCTTTAACTCACACAGTAAGTGGCCGAAGTTCAGTGCTCACTTGCCGTAGAGGTGTTTTCCATCCCTTCGTAATCAGCATTAACTTGTGTGAAATCTTAATTGTGAGCCCTGTGGAAAACAAGAAAATCAGCACTTGAGGTTTCCTCTCAGAAAGGGTTCCTTTTTCATGCTTCAAGGTATAGCAATTTTGCTTCACTTAGGCAGTGGCCACCCTGGGATGGGGCTGGCCTCTGGTTTGTGTGTTTGCTCAGCCCCCTGGGGCCAGATGAAGCCGCAAGATAGATTGGTGGGGTAAGCTCTGGCTAGCGGTGCGGCCCCACTCCTGGACACCATGCAGCAGTAATCCAGGGAGAGACCAACTTTCTTCCTGCTGAGGTCCTTCCCCCACAATAAATCCGCCTTCCCAAATAAACCCCCACCCAGCCAGCCCTATTGCATTAACAGCAGCCTTTTTTTTTTTTTTTTTAATTACCAGCCCCCTTTTGAAACTTGCCTTAACTCAGTTAATACTGCTCAACCTTTTTAAAAGGTTCGTGTATTCATAGCATGTACTGCCAAGAAATATTCTCCTCTATAACTGGAGATTTGCTTCAGAAAAGCTGCTGTAATGGGGCAAGGAGAATAAGCACCTCTTGGAAGGAAGTTGATGCAACATGGAAGAGCAGGTAAGCTAAAGAAAGAGCAAAGTGCAATAAATAGTTTCTATTTAAAAAATAAATACAGTAATTTAAGTCTGCCTGAAGATAGCTTTAAATAATTCAGCAAATGGTAATAACAACATTCACGGAATATACCTAAAGAATATCTAAAGAATACCTTATAGAGTAACTTACAGCAATTCTATGAGAGGCCAGCTATGTGTAATCATCAAGCATGGCCATAATCAGCAATTCAATCTATTTTGGAAAATTTTAATTAAAGACTTTAGTCAAAACATCTGTAATTCTTTAGGACAAGGAATATCTGCTGTCAGCTCATTAAATAAAAACAGAATATGTAAATGGAGAACTGAGCATAAAAAGCATTTTAAATTGGTGTTACTTATGAAAAGTTTGAAACCTAGGCACTGGGACACCACAAAGTATTACTACTGGGGTTTGGGACTTTCACATGTAGGTTTCTGGTTAAAATCCAGTCCCAACTGAGTGATATAAAATGTTTCCTCATCATGGGGTGGCAAATGAGCTATTAACCTTCAGACCTAGTTCCCAGGATGTCTCTGTACCATTAAAAACTCAGGGACATGTTAGGTATCTTTCTGGAAATTTGGAAGACCGGATGGCAATGGATAATGCTTTGCACTCTTCTCCAGAATTAGATCTTCCTGGAGAGGATATTTCCAGCACTCTCAGAGAAACAGTGACTATATATTGAACCCTTTGAAGAAGAACGGAAGAAACTATTATTTGACCATATTACACCCAATTGCTTTTTCCCATTTTGCTTCTCATCACATATTTGTAATGTTTTTCATGGATCAGGCCTGTTTCATAGCAATACTGCACATGGGTTTGCACATGAGTCTGCAGAGTGCAAATAAATATGGGATTACAACTGCAGTGCAAATGGCATACACAAACTAGTTCAAAATGTAGTGAGTGAGTAAATGATTATGAAAACTCATCAGCATGAATATACTGACAGACTTTTACTAAAACGCTTCTCTATTCTCTGTGCAGGCACACTATGGGCATCAGTACAGCCATTTCCCCTGGGCTGCTTTGCCAATGTGTGTGATCACCATTACTTACAGGGAATAGCTCCAGGAATATAAAGGTAATTCACATCACTTAGTTCTTGGATTTAATTCAACCTGTTCAAAGAGGGTGACAAGTTGGGGCTTTTTTTTGAGAATGGTTCTCAGGAGGGATATGACAGGATGATGTGGTTTAACCCCAGCTGGCAACTAAGCACCACACAGCTGCCTGGTCACTCCCTCTTGGTGGCATGGAGGAGAGAATCAGAAGAGTAAAAGTGAGAAAACTCATGGGTTGAGATAAAGACAGTTTAATCAGTAAAGCAAAAGCTCCACATGCAAGCAGAGCAAAACAAGGAATTCATTCACTACTTCCCATTGGTAGGCAGGTGTTCAGCCATCTCTGGGAAAGCAGGGCTCCATCACACGTAACAGTTACTTGGGAAGACAAAACGCCATCACTCCAAATGTGCCCTCTTTCCTTCTTCTTCCCCCAGCTTTATATGCTGAGCATAATGTCATATGGTATGGGATATCCTTTTGGTCAGATGGGGTCAGCTGTCCCAGCTGTATCCCCTCCCAACTTCTTGTGCACCCCCAGCCTGCTCACTGGTGGGGTGGTGTGAGAAGCAGGAAAGGCCTTGACTCTGTCTAAGCACTGCTCAGCAATAACAAAAATATCCTGGTGTTATCAACACTGTTTTCAGCACAAATCCAAAACATAGACCCATACTAGCTACTGTGAAGAAAATTGACTCTATCACAGCTGAAACCAGCACACAGTAATATTAATCCTCCAGTATTAACTCAGAATGCATTTCCTTTAAGATAGTCAACTAAACAGTGTTAGCTTAAATGTTTTTCAGTACTCATCAATGCAACCTAAATTTAACTGGTGACCCAGATTGAAGAGCTCTAGGGTCACAGATGGTACTCACCGCTTTAAACCTAAATAGTAACTCAACAGCACAAAACCTGGAATTTCTCCTTCAGACATTGCAGGGACTGGTTTCTGAGATCAAGTATTGGGTTCCTCACTTGGAATTTCCATTCTAATGAGATGATGTTGTATTAATGTGGGAGAGACAATGGCAGCAGAAGTATAAGCTTCTAACCATGCCTCAGAGGAGCCAGACATACCTGGAAGGTAGAGGAGAAACAGTCTGAACTGAATATTTCTGACTCAGGAGGAAGACTGTACAAAGAAGCACAAGCCCCCAAGACCTTGAATATACATACTGAGAGGAGAAGCGCTATTATTCTTTTCCTTGAACTCCAAGGCCAACAAATGAAAGGGATTGCTGCCACTATGCAACACAGGAGAAGCTGTTATTAAAAGCGCAATAGGGAGCAAAGCAACTGAGTAGCCCACATCCCTTTCACCTTTTGGACCTTTTGGATGCCCTGATATATTTTCCTAGAGCTGTCGTAGAAAGTCTGTTTTCTTGACTTTCAACCATGATTTTCCCTTGGCAGGGTGTTGCATAGCAAATATTTACTAGTCAACTGGATTAAGGTTCCAGTGTCCAAAAATATACATAATCTAATAAACCACAGATGTACCTTTAAGCTTTTAACTGCAATAATACAAATAGAGATTTCATCATTCATGTTAAGCACAGTCTTTAAGGAGTTCTGTATTAATATGACCTGTCATAAAATGATCGTTAAGTTTCATTAGACAATAATAGAGGTAAAAGGAATGGAAATATCACAAAACTGGTTCCATTAACTTTAAAATTGTATACTTTCCCTGCCACTATTAAAAAAAAAAAAAAAGTCAGATTATTTAAAAATGCCTTAAGACCACAATAACTTTTAAATATTTTAGAAATGTGTTTAAGAATACAAAATGCTGAGAAATGTATACAAACGAAGAGGGATGTGTACCTGACTGTGAGTCCAGCTCAGCTATACAAAGGCAGCTCACAGTACAGACTTGTAGCAAATTGGGCAATCCAAGATGCTGTATTCAAGAACTATATGAAACACAAGGATCATTTGTACACGTGGAGCTGAAAAATACGGCTGTTGTTTTCCCTCAGAGATAATAATCATATCCCCAGGCTGCAGGATAAGGCCTGCTTTCTTGGTTCATGAGCATTAAGAAACAACTCTCCCATTGTTAACCTTCCTGAGGAGAGGCTGCAAATGCAGGGTCGTACAGGAAGCAAAGATGTGGGAATCATTTAGTGCAACCCTACACTTAGACAGGTGCCACTCTTAGTCTTTTTAATTGATCTCATTTGTTACTTATACCTGTAAATCACACTGTTATCATCTCTGAACAAGCAATGGAAACCAGAATTTGTCACTGACTAAAGACAGCAGACCAAGTCCTGAAATGGGCTGGTCATATAGACTTACTGGCTTCATTACACAACAGTACATTAGATTGAAATGTGATACTTGGAAAAATCCAAATTACATGCAGGCCTCTTGTTTCTTTATCCCACATTGACACAAAACACAGTTCAAATGCAACTGCTAAGCGAGTAAGTTATAGTCTTCTGAGAGAGACTGAGCACGACACAGAGCCTGGCCTCACATAATCAAAGATTTTTGCAGTAAGATTAATCTTGTGTTGATCTAAAGGCCTACTATGCTAACAGCATGACACTCATATCCCAGAGCTGCTGCAGTGTCATGATGGGAACAGGAGCATCATGAAGGTGAACAGCTGGGAGCCTTCTCAGGGGGGCAAACAGTTATTTAGGAATGGCTAACACTAATAGGATTTAATTTGCTCTCATTGGAATTATTCAGTCCTATATGAAGCCACATGTAAAGACTACGGAGCATAAAAAGAGGCAGACAAAATCCCCACAGTGAAAGAGTAGTACAAATATTGAGATGTGTTTCTAGCTCATATTGTGCGTGCCTCTTAAAATCAAATGGAGCCCAAAGAGAAACCGTTACTGAAGTGTTAGATTAGAAAAAAAAAAACAACCCATATTCTGTCATACAAAATAACTAGAAAAGCGGACTTCCACAACAATATCTGCCTTTCCTCTGTTGTTCACATTTTGACTACTTCTGTGGCTTGGCCTGATTGGTCCCCCCAGCAGAGACAGATAAGCTTAGAAAGACTATTCTGCTCCCATGTGTTTTCCCAGCTTTCTGGAGACACCAAAATGTCTGTTTCACAAAGCACATTCCACAATTTTGTCCTTCCGGACCTTAAGGAAGACAGAGTGGATGAAGTAAGACTACTTCTGAATGGTAATCTTAAGTTAAACCCTACCACTACTGATTTTGGAGAACTGTGGAGGGAGGACTCGGAGACCAAATTTATTGTTAGTAAAAGTGGCAGGAAGAGAAAAAGTGTTCGGGAGAGGATTGATGTGGAATATATGAAAGCAACTGAGCAGCCTAGGATCTTGAGGCAACACAGGTACTGCTGGAGAAGAGGAACAAGACTGATGGGGAGAAGGTGGCTGGATAAAGAGAGAAAGGGGGAAGATGCAGGCTAGGAAAACATGTAGCAGAAGGCAAGAACCTGTGAGAAGAAACTGCAACAGTGGAGAAAGATGGGATTCTTCAACAGAAACTTGCACTGGAAATATGAAGCAAAAAGATAACACCCATGGAGAAGGAATAAAGAAAACTGAGGTGTGAGATAAGTGATGTGATAAAGGAAAGGCAGTATAAGGGAAACAATGTGAATCAGTACAGAAAGATACATGTATTAAGGGATTTATGTACTCCCATTGGCCACTCAGATGAAAGACAGAGACACTAGTGATGAGTGCTGACTCATAAGAGAGAGTCGAAAATTAAAACAGAGAAAATAAAAATAACTGGATGGAGGGAACTAAGAAGGGAACACTTAAAAGGAAATTCAAAAGAAAATGCCTGAACAGGAAATGCAGAAGAAAAACTATGAAAAACGTGAGTTAAAAGTTTACAGAAAAGTTTAAGGAAAAAGAGAGGAAAATGTGAGGTAGCATGGAGACAGGTAAGTGGAGGAAATCAAGCAATAAACAGCAGCTGTAATAATTCAGAAATAATAATTCATCCCTTTTTTGAATATGACTAGATCACTATGTGGTCATTAGACTTGGTGAAATGAGATGACACTTTGTTCACATTGTCAAAAATGCGTCCATATGGACATTCCCCCTTGCTGTTATCATTCATCCATTTCAGAGGTAACTGAGAGAAAAGAAAGCCTTCCCCTTCCTCAACTTTATTGACAGCATTTTACAGTACACCTTTCTTGTCTGCTAAGAGCAGATAGTGATGTTGACAGGCACACCACAATTGGCAGACATGTTTAAACCAGTGACTGCAAAAATAAAATGTATGAAGCAGAGCTAGGCAGGAAAACTTGAGTTGTACTAGAAGCCAGAAGGGATTAAACCATTTTCCAAAACTGCTATGCATTGCAAAATAGGTAAAAACCATGCATTTCTATTGGTAACCTTCCCCAGTTTGTGATTAGCTACAGTTTTGAACAAAACAGCAATAGTTGTTCAAGCTCAGAATACAAGTTATTCTTTGTTTCGTTATTTACTTCTTGGTCCTAAGCACTGTGCTTAATTAAAATTATTTCCTTTTATTCTGAAACCCAAAACCTCTGAGATATTGAAAGAACATAGGTACTGATGGTGAGAAGACATTCATGCAATTGCAAGGACAGCACAGACACTATTTACTGTCTAATCTATTTTACAGCAGTATGTATTTTTCTCAAACCTATGCTCTCATTGTCATGATGGGATGTAGCCTTCAGATTTTGACAGAGATGATAAGTTTTACAATTTTGGAATCAGACAAAAAAAGATGGTTCATCTGTAATTTTTCTCTTAAATCTTTCACCTGGTATTTTTTTCTCCAAATTAACTATAAATGAATCAATGTGAAAAGGTTTTTGAATAGGGGACTCTTGAAGAAGTTAGATCAGATAAAACACTGACATAAGTTCAGAAAAGAATTTGAAGTTAAGCTGCAGTAAACTGTGGGTACTTTTATTCAGAAACAGTCTTAATTCAGTTTATTCTAATCCATGAAGCTATGTCATGTTGAAGACACCTTAAAATTCATCAAAATTTTCTTTCAAATTGCTGTGGTTTAAGTAAAACACTTTAGAAGGGAATTCAGGTTAACTTTTCTGAAATCTCCCCACAAAAATAAATTACTACACATGGTATGCAGTTAAAGACTGGATCAGATATGAAACATTCTAATATTTGTCTAAGGGATATAACAGTGGATGCCATTTTTATTTCTCTTTAGGAACACAGAAAAAGTTTAATGGTGTTAAGCAATGACTGTTGCTTTTGAACCATAATGAAGTGTTTGCATATTGTTATTTGAAAATCCTATTCTTAATCTTCATGGAAAATTCAGTTTCTGGAAATCTGTAAAATATGAGGACAAATTGCCACACTTTTGTCTTAGCATTAGAATAGAAAGCAACCACATGAAAATTAAATTTTAGCTCCCCATGCTAGTTTCATTTTCAGTTTTATGACTGAACCCATCTTATTCAGACGCTATTGTTGGCAGTTGTATTTCATTCAGTAATTTCAGCTGGTTTAATAGGTGAACTTGCAGAAAAAACAGTTGGATGTTGGCTGGCACTGAGAGTAGCAAAATATTTCAAGGAATTATAACAGGTTAGACTTTTAAAATTTCTAAGAAGAAGTGACCAAGCATTTATCTTGTAAAGAAAAGAAGTTTATAATGACATGAATTCATAACAATAAAATAAATGTTGCAGGCAGCATTTGTTTCAGGCAGCAAATGGATATTGCAACATATGCTTTTTTAATCTGTAATTGTACTCTGCTGAACATATGCAGCATAAAATAGCAAGCAGTAGATGGCACCTTCTGAAATAGCTATCAGAGCACAGATTTGGAAGTTCAAAGCATCAAAAAGTGAACTAGAAAAGCGATACCTACCAAGAGGGCTGTACACTTTTACAGGTTCCAATAGAGGTTACAAGTAAATTTTTATGTTCAATTTTGGTTTAAACACATATGCATCTCAGTTTCATAACTTTAGATCTTTTACCTGCTAAAGTATGCAAAGAAATGCAATAGTTATAAGGTTTTATTAGCTTTAACAGAGAAGCAACAGTTGGTTTAATGCGGCCTGTTTAGTTCTACTCTTTCCTTTTCTTCTACAACAGTAATAATAAAAACTGAAATACAAGTCTCAATATTTTATTTGCTTGAAGAAGAAGAATGGGCAAGGCTTCTGCATTAAGCAGCTGCATAAGAGTTGTCTCTATCTTTCTTTGCTTTAAGATCCCATTGTGAAAACTGAGGTGGAAATTATTGTTGCCTGGCACTGCACTTCTGACTCCACAGCTACATTTTATGAGGCTTGTGTGCAATTAGCCAGTTTGTTATTTTATACTAATTTTATAATAAATCAGTTCACTCTTTTTCTCTCATCCATCATCAACTTATCTGCCCGCAAGTCAAAATGGTACCAATTATTAATCAAGGCCAGAGGCACCCGCTCCTGCATAGGGGCACCATGTTTCAACTGTCAGGTGGCATCCATCCCAGCCTCTCTTTGTCAGCAATAAAGAAAATGAAATTGGACTAATATGAATCTCATTTCTGCCCTGATTAAAGGCCTACATTTTCCCTAGGCATTGCCTGACCAGGTCCTGACTTGTGAGATATTCAATGTTCTTGTAATGTCATTCGGACAGAGCGCGCCTGTCTCCTTAGGTCATTGTTCTTCAGATTCACTTGTTTTACATGGAATATAGGCTAGAAAATCTAGACTTCCTTTGGGGTGTTAATTAAGAGGAGCATCCAAAATTAATCAGCAAATTCACTAGGGCGAAGGGGAGCTGTCTGAAGGCCTCGATATAAAATGCGCTTCTAGTACAGAGAAATGAGCCTTCGGCTATTGACAAAGAGAAAACAAGTGCACAGACGGCAATCTGACATAAAAATTCATATACGTATACAATTTTACATTCATTTTCCTTGTCAGCTTGTCACCTTTAATTATAAAGGTTGATTCGCTATTTGGCAGATCTGGAAATTGTAAACGCTTGGCCATTTGAATATCATCATATGGTCAATGTCTTCAAAAAAGAATGACACAGGAGCATACCAGGAAAGGAACATTGTAAAATCTAAACTGAACTTCTGTGATGATCACCTTGAAGGATCTTGCAGATCCTAGGGACAACTGTGAACTTGGCTTTAAAAGCACAGAAGTTATGACCATCCACAGAGAAAACGTTGTATTGACAAGTTGCTAGCCCCCACCCCTTTTTACTTAGAGTAGTTTCTAATCTTCATTTCTTTAATTCCTTTATCACTCACTCCATTCTAATGTTATTAGTGTTTGGTGTGAAGAATTTGCATAGACCTTCAGGCTACTGATGACCTTTATGTGGAAACAGCAAATTCTCCGTTTTGCCCAGTGAAGAGAAGACGAAAAAAAAAAATAAAATGCTAAGCCCATATCATGCAGACACCTTACAGAGAAGCTTCTTAGACAGTTAAAAATATTAATCAGATAAGTTTGCTTGTTTTCAGTAGCCACTAAATTAGAACTGAGTTTTGTAACTGGCTTTAAGGTTTTTTTATTTGTAGCTTGAAGAAAGCCCATGAGTTCAGGTTTCAGAGGCTACCTGTTGTGGGGTTTTTTGTAGTTCCACCTTTCTTATTTACCAGCTGTCTCTGGTTTTGTGCAATTTTTCACAAGTTTGGAAAGAGTGGAGCTACCCTCTTTTTAATATTACAGCATGTCATAGTTTCAAACTAAGAACAGCCATATTGCTCAGAGTTTTGGATATCACTGTTACTCTTTATGTATTCCCATAGACCTATAAACAATATAAAAATAGGCCTTAAAAATGCTACAGACAGCAGCACATACTGAGGAACTCAGATCTCCAAATCTGTTCTGAAGAGTCTGATATAGATGACATTACTTGGACCAGCTATTGACTCATTGTAAACTTAAAATGCAGGCAGGCAAGTTGAAGACTTCAGAGAAGGAGTGGTTTTGTACCGGTTTGTGAACACTTCTCTAATGTTATGGAACGAAAAACAACAAAGCACAGGGCTCAGTATATTGAAACTTGGCACTGTCATGTTTACTTCAAATAACTGCTGCACAAGAAATATCATATTTTGAACTGGAATGATACTCTACACTGCATCACATGCTAACTAATTGCTTAATTTCACTAATTTAAGATTATAATTACATTTTTTCAATTAGTCACCTTTATCCCTAAATGGGTGTAGTAAGTTAACTTTATACCACTGACTTTTCAACTGCTGTATTTTTAAGCTTTTTCTATTGATGAATGAATATCATCAAGGGTACTGAACCCACCTAAGGAACTTCTTTCTTTACGCGTTTTCACATGGTAGTAAAAAGGGAATATTCATTGGCCACCTATACTGGGCTGTTGGAGGAGTGGTGTAAATGCGTAAGAGAGTTGTCCTCACGCTGAGGCTTACCAGCCATTATATCTGTGACTGTGAAATATGATGGAGCTAGGTCAAAACTTGCCAGAGTGAATGCTGGTATTTATACTTTTGTATCTACAGGAAAGCAGTCAGAACACAGCAGAGTACTCGCTAGTCTTTCTTTTTTAACTAATGCGGGTTCTCCTCTCAACTACTTTTATTAGGACTAATGGGACCTAGCGCAGACACCTGTTAGGTGGCTTTAGGTTGCTTAATGGTTGATAACCTACTAAGCAACACTAAAAAATCTCATCTGATAATCACAGATTGATTTTTAGTACAAAACATTAACCCTGATTTGACAAGTATGCCTATACCCTCTATATGCCTTACTGCTTGTATATATTTTACAGACAGTCTTTATATATATCTCTTTAAAACAGAGATTTTAAAAAATGAAAAATTATATCCTGTATTTATTTCCTATGTTAGTACCTAAATAGCATACCGAGATTGCTTTTGAAGCTTGCAAACACATAAAAAAGAGAAAAAAAACCCCTAACATAAAAACATAGGATTATAGGAGGTGATCTCCATTTTGTTATTGTTCAATTAGTTCCTTAATCTGTGGGGTTTTTTGTCCAACATTACACATAATTTAAAAACATAAACTATGAACTGTAAACCTTAACTATGAATTATCTACATGATTACAATGTTTGCAAAACAGGATTTCCTTTGACATTTATTTTTCAAGGGTAAACATGTGAACACAAAACAGACTTCTCTTTGCAGAGAAAGATCCACATATTTCCCTTCCCCATGTGTATGTCTTCCTTCAGTTCTAGAAAAGTTCAGTCACAGAGGCTATACTGCAGTGCAGGAATGGTATGAAACCTGAAGCCAAATTCCCCAGTTGTTCCTAACTCTTACGTACATTGGGTCAACTCTTGGGTGACCCAGCAGATCAGATGTGGGGATCTCTGCACCTCTCTGAGGTGCATCCTGAGACTCAGTATGCGCTGAAGAAAAAATTCCCCATCTTCCTGACATTGCACCTATAGACCTCTGTGCCCTTGCAGGAAAATGCCTGAAGCAAGCACATAAAGTGGCCCAGAACTCATATTGGGTGGTGAAAGGAAAGAAGGGAACTGTAGGCAGTGTTCGTGAAATCAATGGATACATGACGTGAGATCTGATGCCACCTCAGGAGCTGCATGATGTCTGCCATCTCAGACAAGATGAGGCATAATCATAGTTCTGTGAACTGTTATTCCTTTTCTTCAGCTGATTTTATTTTCTGACTACAAAGACTACCTTTTATACACATTTCCTGCATCTCTGGTTCTGAGGAGAAGTGGTTATTCCTTGGGATCCGATCAGGCAATCAGAAAGTCAGTAGATTTTCCAGCACTAGGTGAACATGGTCGTGGCCTTGGTGTGCCACTTATCACAAAATAAGTCTCTTTACAAACTTTAAGT
>VZTL01008390.1:0-19609 GCA_013400535.1 Scopus umbretta
TTTGACAACTCTCACAGTAAAAAGGTTTTTCATATATTTAAATAGAGTTTGCTATATTTCAATGTGTGCTCACTGTGCCTCATTTTTCCTCTTGATAGCACTGAAAAAAGCCTGGTATCATCTTCTTAAATACCTGATGGCAGGGACTACTCATTGATAAGATTCCCCCCAAGACTGTTCCCTAGCTCTCTCAGCCTTTCCTTGTATATAACATCCTCCTTAATCCTTGATCAACAGACTGTCCTGGAGGGATAACAGTGGGATGATGTTTGGACAAAATAAACTCCAGGCATCCCCTCCAACCTCAACTATCCTGTGATTCTGTAACAAGTCATTACATATAGACATAGCACCAAGAATAACCATTAGGTTTTATTCTTCAAACAATATAAATATTTTTTCTTGTCTGCACAAGCACCTAATAATAAATGAGGATTGAACCTGATAACGACCAGTATCAACCCTATCAGTTCACCAATCCAAACAGGAATCTGGATGTTTCTGTACATAGCCACTCAAAGTGAGATGCAAAACTCCTTCCTGAATGCTGTACTGTCTGCTCCTTTATCTGCTCCAGGAACTTCCACCGTCTCTACTTACTTATTGGATCAATATCCCATAACAAAAAGCACTTTAAGCTGTCCAAGCAAATAGTCAAAGATGAACAACTTATGGAGTAGCACACAAGTTGCTAGAAACTGCTAGAGTTAAGACAGACATGGCATGCTGCTTGATAAATGCTTTGTTTCTCTACAGGCCTGAGGTTTAACCTGAATCACCTATTCCTAGCTCTGGAAAAGAAATTATACTAAGGCTTCTTCCACTATGTTCTAAAAGTGGTAGCATTTTCCTGCTGTTCAAAGTTGCAGAAGAAGCTTCCAATCTTACACTCTCTGAACACTGGGAAACTGGTCAGAACTAGAAAGAGGGCTGCAACTGAATGCAATGAACAAGTTCAAGTGTCTAGACCTTAGAAGCAATAAACTCTGAAAAAGCATTACCCCCAGTTTTCAAAGGAAGGATATCAGCTGTGAAGTGGCAAACTGACCAGTGAAAGACCTAGAAAGGAAGGATCAGTGCCTCTTTTCCTGAGAGACCCTATATAGGTTTACTCCCCAATAAGGACCTCACCATGGAAGCTATAACCATACGTGTACTATTCCAGGCTTGGTGCTAAATTTGAGGCTAAATATCTCTTTGGTATGTTTTTAGAGAATGATGCGAAAACAGCACTTGTAAATAGATGAGATGTGTTAAGTTAATATGAAGAACATCTCATATGCTAATGTAGATAAACAGAATTCTGATAAGACAGACAAGTTTTAAAACCTGAAGTCTTATGCATAATGAATGCAGTACTGCGAAGAGACAGAAGAAAGGATAACAAGGGAAAAGAGGAAGCAGAAAATAAAGAGCTAGGACTATGCTCTCGTGATTAATAAGAAAGCCTGCAGAAACCACTAGGAAAAACAGCAAATGCATTATCGAGGAAATGGGAATGGAACAGAGCAGCCACTTAAGGAAAAATACGTAAGGCAACTGCAGTTCCCTACAATATTCTCGAAGTTGCTAATGTTTTTCAATATTAAGTGTTTCTACAGGAAGCCTTCTTAACAGAAGTTTTCAGAGAAACCTGTTCACTGTAAAAAAGCCATGAGTTTATTTCATTATGTGCTATAATAGCAAGGTTTATAGGAAATCGCTGCACCATGCAGCTATGAAATGGGGAAAAATGCTGATGTACAGAAATAGAAAACTACAAAAACTTTAATATTAATTAATTCAGTAACTCAAATTCCAACACAAAATCTTTTTTGTGGCCACAGATCAAAAAAGATTAAATTTATTAATTAATTACAATTACTTAATTGTACAGAGATGGTAAAACATATACCTGTACTACAGTAATGCTGAGTCTGCCTACTGTACCCATCGGTCCTCCATACTGTAGCTGCTGAGCTGCCTGAGCATCCAGCTGGATTTGCTGCTGCTGTTGGGTTGGGGTAATGCGAAGAAAATCTTGAGGAAGCTCACCAACGTATACCTTGAAAAAGAAAAGATAAAGAAAAATAAAACCCTTCAAACTTAAAAGTCTTCCACTTTCACAATGAAAGAGAAGAATACAAATCAAAGAAGAGTTTAGCAAAAACATTTGGCAGAATTTAGCCTAGTATTGACAGCATGAACAAAGAACTAATTAAGTGACAAAACTGCCAACTCATGTAGAGAATGTTCTCATACTCACTTTCAAAAACACTAATTTCCAACATAAGCCTCTGAAATAAAGTAGGACACACGAAGCCAAAGCTGCTCTGCAACTGAACATTTAAGCAGTCCATACAAAAGTCAGAGGTACCAAGTTTTACACCCCATTCACATGTGATATCTGATGGCACTTATTCATCACTTGTGTTGCATCCAATCATCTTTCTGACAAGACACAGCACCCTGCTTTCATTTGAAAGGGTCAACTTTCACAGTCACCTTCAAGACAGGTGATAAATGCAGTGCTGCTAGGAACCAAATCCTTTAACATAACTAAGAATCCTTCAAAATAACAAAGACGCCCTAATGCTTTTCCAATGTTAAACACAGCTAGCATGCAACTAACATTGGGGACAATCTGGGGACAAAATCCCACCACACTCAAAACAGTAACAGAGGAATTCAACATCTGGTCCATCACAAGAAAGAACCATGATGAAAAATTCAAAGTAGAAAAATCTTAGAGGAACTCCTTCACATGTGCCAATATGAATCAGCAGTCACCATGTATTTTCTGTTACCTTTATGGTAAAAGAAGGGGAAGTTTCTACCTATTACTTGTCAATTCTATTACTGTCAATTCAACAACTCAGGTTGTTTCTAGGTTTTAAATGCCCAGTGAACATTAACAATATCACATTTAGAGAGACCATCACATTAAAATAACAAGCATACTATAATAATAAACTTTAAAAGGCAAATAAAGTAGCATAGAAAATTTATAATTAAGCTGTACTTATTTCCATTGTCCATAGAGTTGCTTACATATTTTATACAGAGCTGTCCATCGCATCAAGACAAAAGACAGTGCAATTTCTTATGTTACTATCCCAGGCAAGAGTACTCAATTGTGTATCTGGCAGATGCATCCTTACAGAACATACTTTAAGAAGTTAACAGGCCTCTAGGACACAGTTTTTGAAGATCAGACAGCACTTGGATGCCAAGAATGCATCCTGGAGATAGCAATAGTCATACAAAATGTGATTTGGCAAGAGTGCAATTTCTGTCCGAGAACCTCAGGATCCTGGCTACAGTAGGTGTTACATGCCGGAAAGGAAGTTTATCAAAAAACTAAGGAGGAAGCATTGAATGCCTGCTGCTAGGCTATTGGGAGGGAGGGAAGAAGGAGGAATCAGTTTTGCTTACAAGCATCTTAAAATTTTACAATTAAGATCCTAATTAGCTTAAGCGTTAAAAAGTGGGAAGGGAAATGGGGGCAGAGAAGACTAAGCTAAGAGCACTAATATTAAAAGGAAGCTTAGTTGAGTTAGGCTGGAAATTAGACAGGGTCTTGTAACAGCCTTCTCATTAGAATACATGTTATAAAAAAGGAGTTAGTTTTAAAATAAAACATAATCCATTTAGGAAAGATTTGATATCTCACCAGAATTAGCAAGGCATTTACAACACAGCAGGTCCCCTCCAGGAAGTTTCAAATCTGGTATTATTAGCACCTCTAAGATTAGACATCAAAGATTTCCCATAGTCAGAAGTGGTGACTGCAGCCCTGAAATTATGTTCCCATATGCACAAGCTCCCTCATTCAACTTCCCAGAAAACAGGATAGCATATTTTGTCTCAGCCATCTTAACATGGACATTGGAAAGCTTGATTCATTCACAACAAGTGAGAAGTCTAATAATAATATCTTTCATTTCTTAAATTTTAAGTCACCCAAATACTGCTCCAAAATAAAATACATAAACTAGTCTCTGTATTGAGGTCCAAAAGGGAAAAACAAAATCTGTAAGGGAGACCAAAGTTTTCTTACAGCATCCAAGCTGATTTTAGGTCATTCAGTTATCTCACACAAAGCTACATTCTTATGCTGGAATGGCAGAGCAGACATACACAGAAACTGAAAACAGCTAGTGTAACTAAATTGTCAAAAGATCTGACTGGTAAACCTCTCCAAAAGGAAGAGTGGGGAACAGGAGAGGCATATGCTACCATCTTTAAATGTTCTGCTCTAACTGAGATCTGGCACACAAGTCCTGGTGATATATTCAGTAAAATATCTAGGAGAGATGCTTATTAAGGAAAATACACTACAATATGGAATCAGTTGATTCCATATTGATAGAGACAAATTAGTAGTATGCAATCTTTTTTCTGTAAAGCAATCAGGCTAATTTACATCTTCCACAAAGCATTTAAAAGCAGACACATAACTGTCACCTCCAAACCTGAATCACAAATACAAAAGTTACATAACACAGTTCAACCACAGTTGGGGTTTTTTTTAAAGCAAGGAGAACATAAGTGACAAGCTTGTATCACTGATCCTACTCAACACCCACTTTACATCAAATGCCTTTACCTCCACTATAACAACATTTAAGGACGAATGTGAGATTCAACCCTGCTCTGCCATTAACTGTAGAACAAAAAATAATTCCATTTAACATTTGAATTTTACTAGAACTCTCTTTTCAAGCAAGACAGCAATATGACAGTGCTATGACAGAACTACAATTCAGAAGACAAATGTTGAGCAGGCATTCATAAAAATAAGCCTGCCCTGGTAATTACTTCCCAATAAACTTTGACAGCACTGCATGCCAAAAATATGAATTATCTAGAAACAGAATAATACTGCCCTTTATCTGCTAAAACCACGTAAGAGCTAGTTTTGAGGACCTTCAAAGTGAAACGCTGCAGGTATAAAAACTGCATCTTAACTTCTTTGAATTGAAGGCAGTGTGATGTTCTACAGCTATTTGAGCTAATTTAGGACTGGGCTCTCAGTCTCACCCTCCTGCTTCTTCTCACCCTGAGCTCCTGTGCAACATTAAATGGTGCCAAGGCAATTGTAACATATGCTAGTGCAGAGGGATGACCAGAAGAAAATGGAACAAGGGTTGGAGGTAAAGGGAAGAGGAAGGGAAGTCATCAGGACCCTTGCCTCACTAACTGATCACTTGAGTACGGGTACCTACATACAGGAGGGAAAGGGAACGCAGAGCGAAGGACAACCACAAAGCCCTGACTTACGGAACCATATGCAGAGACATGATACACTCAGGGAACTGTAACTGAGGTTTCCACACTAGCAACTACCAAGAAACTCAAACTACATTTTAGAAAAGTTTCATGTTAAAGAGCTTTAAACACCTAGCTACTCAAAGTCATAACCATTCTCCTTTAAATGGTTTTACTGTTTTTAAGAAAGACTGAATGAATATCCATTTTCTGAACTATTATTCTATGTTTTGCACATTAAAGAAAAAATTGGGACCAGACAGGATACATCCAGAGCTCCTGAAAGAGCTAGCTCATACTTTTTCAAGGCTACTCTCTTATCTCTGAAAGGTCGTGGAGATTAGAGGAAGTACCCTATAACTGGAGAAAGGCAAATATCATACCCGTATTTCAAAAGGGCAAGAAGGATGACGTGAGGAACAGGCAGCTCAGCTTCATGTCGGTTGCGAAGAGATTCATACAGCAAGTCCTTCTGGAAGCCATTTCTAGACACATGAAGGAAAAACCAGGGACTAGGAATAGCCAGCTTTTACCAAGGTTTGTTTTTTTTCCTAGGAAAAGTTTGCACCTAATGAGCCCAACTGCCTTCTACAATAAAATTATCAGAATCTCTGAATACACAGAAAGTGGTAGGTATCAAAGCTGGGTCATTACAATCCAGATAGGTGGACCACTGGATGGATGAAAAACTGACTGGGTCACTGAGCTCGTAAGTCAAAGTTCAGTGATTAATGACACTGTAGGTTGGTTAAAAGCAAAGTTTCTCAGAGGTCTGTACTGAGAATAACTTATGTGTCTAATATTTTTCCTTATCAGTGACTAGAGGTGAAGACAGAATGTACCCTTATCAGTTTTGTGGATGACACCAAATTTCAGGGGGACTGACTGGTATACTTGAGGACAGGACCAACGACCAGAAAGACAGAAGAATTCACTGGCACGAATCTCGTGAGATCTAACAAGTGCAAAGTCCTGTACTTCGTACAGAAAAATCCCTCACACCGATACAGACTAGAGAACTGGCACGGCTGCAGCTCTACAGAGAGAAACATGTGGGTCCTGGTGGAGAGCAAACTAAACATGAATGAGCAGAGCATTGTCACAACAATTAAGCCTAACAGCATACTATACTGGATCAAGAAAAGCCTAGCCAGTAGGCTGAGGAACACGATTGTTTCCATTTACTCAGCACTCATTCGATCACATCTGGAATGCTGCAACCCATTTGGGGCCCAGCAGTACATGAAAAATTATAAACTTGAGTGAGCCCAGCAAAGATCGACCAAGACTGCCTATGAAAAGGGCTGTAGCACGAGACCTGTGAGGAAAGGCTGAGGATTTGTTTAGAGTAGAAGGAACTTAGGATGCACCTCATAGCTCCTTTTCGGTATCTATAAGGAGGCCATTAAGAAAACAGAGCCAGGTTTTCTTCTGAGATGCAAGGCAAGAAAGAGACCTCAATTGTCAAACTGAAATAGGGGAGGCTTGACATGAAATAAGGAGGAAAAAAAATTCACTGCAGGAACAACCACGGATAGGAACAAAATGCCCAGGAAGATCGCAAAAACTCTCACCTTGGAGGTTTTGAAGATCCTGCTGGACTAAGCCCTGAGCAACCTAGTCTGAATTAAAAATTGTTCATGTTTTTAGCAAGAGGTTGAATCACATGTCCTCCTGACATCCCTTCTAACCTGAACTATGATTCCATAGAACTCACAAACTCACGTTACAGCATGACACATCCCCAGTTAAAACTCCTGCAGAATTGTAGTCAAAGGCTCTACTTCAAAATTTCAATGTAGAGATGGACAAATGAAAGAATATAACAGCAATTAAGTCTATTGCATTTACAGATTTTTGCTGTTTGTTTTAGGGTTGTTTGTTTGTTTGTTTTGAGGGGGTGAGGTGTTGTTTTAAATGTCACCAAACCAAAAAAAGTGTCATGGACTGCGAGGTACCAGACATTTATTCTCCCGTTCTTATTCTTTTTTCCTGTTGCCAGAAATTTCCCCATCTACTTTGTCACTTCCATTGCTTCCATACGTCTACCTATAAAGGCTTTATGATTCTGTAGTCACCACGTTAATAGTATTTTCCTTTTCCCCCCAATTACATCACTTATATTTAGTTTTGACTAAGTATTTTGCCACAAGCTACTGCCTCTGGATTTTCCCAGCACGTCTCAATTTGTCTAAGACATTAAATTTTAAGTATTTGCAAAATACATTCCACAGCACAAAAGCACAACTGTTAATAAAGAAAAAAGTTTGATTTTACTGAAGAGTAAATGAAGATGAATGATTTGTTACAATCAAAAAATATCCCCTTCTTCACTAAAACAATAATTTGAATTCCTGATAAGTATGGCATAACTACTGTATTCAAATATGAGTTAAAAATTAGAGACAAAATGAGTGTCCACAGACGTCTCAAATTCAAGAAGCACTTCCAGCATATTTGAGCTATGCGGACCTGGTCTGCATTCAATGCAACAGAGGAATAGCATCGGGAAAAGCCATAGAAACAGCTCAAAATGAGGGAACCCATGAATTCACATTGGGATTCACACTAAGGGAGAAGGGTAAGTGCCATCAATTCCAGGAACAGGCTTCTGATTTTTTTCTACACCACTAGACATACCAATACAGATCTTTCTTTCCTCCATGTCTTGGTTAAAAGAAAAGGCCATTGGATGCAACAGAAAATAAGCCACTTAGTGCCTTAAGGTACTTCTCTTATCTGTTAGAGAGCGAGAACTTCAAAGCATTACCAAAGCTGCCCTCAACATTCTCTGTCAAAGGAACATTCTCCAGACATCAGATCACAGCACTTAAAAGTTAATTCACATTTTGCTTAGAAACACTCAGTGACATCTTACTCCCTCAACTTTTTAAACAATTTCCAAAATCCAAATTCACAGCAACAATGTGTCTTTATGAAATTTCCACAGTCACAGATCAGGATTTTAATACTACATATATCCACATTCTAATAAGAAACAAAATATCCAGTAAAATACTCAGTTACACCCAGAATTATCAACACAGTTTGGTGATGGGACTTTGTATTCAAAAATGCTCCTGTGACAGCATAACATGCATCGATACTGGACAATGCAAACAGAAACTTTTGTTCAGAAAAAGATACCAAAGTTTTGAAGAGTCTCAAAAAAAAAAAAATTCAAGTCAAATCAGAGACAACAAGACTTGCACAGTTAAATGACAGTATTAGGACAAGAAAAGAGAAATAATCATAAATATACCCTGCCCATAAGAAGATTTCCAATCATCAGAGTAGTGATTATTAGGAAAATTAGGAGCAGTAATCTAAGCAGTCCTAGCTTGGTACTTGATCTAATTCTGGATGACCAAAGATATTTACCAGCGTGGGGAATAATCACAGAGATTAAGTTTGGGTGTGCTTGGCTAGCTAAGGAATCACAAATGACAAGGTTTTGGTCTCTTGGACTTAACTTGAAGCCTGATCAAACTGTTCATTAATACCTCTCACTTGGAACAGGTATCATTTAGCAGCCCTTATATATACAGCTTTAGTTTAGATTTTTTTAGTTTAGATTTAGAAAAAAAAAAAAAGATTTTTTTTTTGTTCTCAAAACATCACAAAATGTGGAGACACACCAATTCTATAACATCCCAAAAACAGCCAGTAAAATCTATATTCCAGCAGAATGTTTACTAGTAACAAACAGAATGAATTCCAGTTCTGTTACATCTGAAAAACTAAACAGCAATCAGAAGTTTTAATTACTCATCAAATAAGCATTGTCACAAACTAGAAAGCACAGGTATAAGAACAAGACTGGCAACAGTATAGCAGCATACTTTATTTTCTTACCTGCGTGAAACAATCTTGAGTATTTTCTTGTCTGTTCAAACAGAAAGAGGCCGAACTGTTCCCTACAGCACTAAAGAGAAAACGTTCCCCAGTCCTTTAGCACCATTTAGTGGCTATTCATTTGTAATGCAGCTGTGTATACAGAAACAAGTAGAATTATGTCTTGCTCTCTGGAGAGAATTAAGAAAGGCTGGGATGTACCGTATCTGCATCCTCACCTCTGAATGGCAGCTTAATGTTACATAATTTATTCATTCATTTGAAAACATTCAAATCTCTGAAGTGGTCAAGGCAAGGAAGAAAAGCATACACAACAATATTAGGAACACGTAAGAAAAAAGGTATTTCTACTATTTTGAGCTTTTTTTGAGTAAAATCTGTTACATATTGACAGAATTCTATTTGGGTGCAACCACACCATCACCTCTCGAACACCAAGCCTTTGGGGACAGCAGCTACCTAATTCACCACAGATTCAACCAGAACAGCAGTCCTTGTCTTTTCCCGATACCATCAAGAGAGAACAAAAATCTTAATGCACTCTTCTACCTTAATTCTCCACTTCAACTTTTACTCCAACAACAGAACCATCATCACAATCCACTGTAAAAGGAATCTATTCTGGAAGACCAGACAAATACGGCATTTTAAGGAATTAAACTGATGATCATATTACATTACTGTCATGAGACAACAGCAGACAGTGATGCAGTTTTTCAAGATTAGCAGTTTCATAATTCACTCCTCTGGTCTTTCATCAAGGCTGCATAGACACACAAAAAACCAGCTGTTTCTAGAAAATAAAATATTGCCATTTAAATTGATCGTTTAAGAAAAATCTTACTTCACCTGCAGAGCAACATCGTATTGCCAATTACTACTGGATCCTTCCAGACAGGAGGGACAGACAGGAACAGCACATCAATCGAGAGCTGATGTTATACTGCAGTTACACACCACACAGTAGAACACCCCAGTGTGGGGCAAGATTATTCCAGGGCAAAACTAGACAATAACACGTTCCTAATAAGTTATCAACACTATCTCCCAGAAAATTGTTAAACTGGTTCCAGGACTGCTCAGTTCCTCCCCCAAAGCGCACACACCTACCTACCACCGCCGAATGCGTCTTTTGGCACGTTTCACGTTCCAGCTTTCAGGTGGCAGTCTCAGAGACAGCTACCTGAATCCGCCCAGCCCAACCACGAGAGCAGAAAGCCCTACTCTGCTTTACAGAGAACGAGGTTTACCTTTGGTTTAGAGTTTAAGCCGTTCCCTCCTTTGGAAGGCCCTTAGACAAAGAACGGGCCGAACCGCCTCTTCAGGCCCTACACGCAGGCAGAGGGGGGGACCTTCCCTCCCCTTTCCCGAAGCCTCTTCGCAAGGCGCAGAGCCAGGAGAGGCAGACTTCCCTTCCCCCTTCCCGCACCACGGCAGTCTGGGCCAGAGGAGAAGTCTTTTCTCCGCTCTCTGCCACGGGCCGCGAGCGGGGGAAGGAAGGGAGAGAGGGTGGGAGGGAGCCCCGAAGGGCGCGTCACCCTCCCGCCGAGGCCCACTGCCAGGAGCCGGGCCGAGGGGGAGAGGGACGGAAGCCGAAGCCCAGCAGGGTCCAAGCCGGGCCTCACCAGCCCAAGGCGGTGCAGTCGCACCAATTAACGGGAGACAACCTCCAGAGGCCCCTGCTCCTCGCCCGTCAGCACTCACCGGGCCCCGCTGAGTAGTGACGGTGGTCGCCATAGCGCCTCCCTCGGGCCGAGCCCCTTCCTCCCGNTTTCTGCCGGGGGGGCGCCCTGTGTGTAAGGAAGCGGCTTTTTGCCTCGCCCGGCTGGCCCCGGTGCTCGTGTTTTTTTCCGAAGAAGCGGAGACCGTGACCCCCTTCAGCTGTGCTGAGTGATTGCGGCCCTTTCCAGAAGAACAAAAGCAGCTTTAATATTCACCCGAGCGCTGCTTTGGGAGATAAAATCTGATCATTTCAAAGCCATTTAAATAACGTAGCTGTGTCCTGTTGTTAGGAGCTGCTGCACGAATTTAGCCCGTAATTAAAATTCTAGCGCAGATTTCAGCAGCTGGAAATAGAACAGTGCAATTAGGAACGCTCCAAATATAGCACCGGCTTTTTTTTTTTTTTTTTCCACGCTACCCTAACATCTACTTGGAGTGGAAACAGCCTCATCTTTTTACTTGTGTCTCAATACTCAGAAAAATTAGTACTACAGGATATAATTGATTGGGAGCCATTGAAGGAACACAGTTGATGCCAGCTGTAAGTCAACCAGCTGGCTGAAGAGAAAGGCTGTAACGTTCCCACTTACCCCTATCAATGGTTCCTCTGCTGGAAGGAGAATTCAGGTCAACCTACAAAACCACTAAAGCAGCAAATTATCCTTGCCTTCTTCCTACCACTAGAAGAGAAATGCAGCCTGGAAAGACATGGATTTTATCTTAAAAAAGAAGGGTAAATACACCCTTTTTTTTTTTTTTTATTTTAGTCTTTAAACCAGTTTTTTACCTTTTTTTTTTTTTTTTAGGGAGAAGGGGTCAAGTTTCTCAGAGGAAGCTAAAGGGACTAGATTTTTTTTTGCTGCCTCTCATATAGGCCTTTCAGCAGAGAGCGTGCACTATACGAAGGGGCAATGCAATGTAAAATGAAGCTAAGTGATTAAGAACATTCAGCAACTTCTAATGTCAGATATGCGCCCTGTCTGTACAAAGCTGGTGTACTGACAGTTACATTAGTTTATAATAAATGCTATCCAGATGTAGCCTCTTTCAGGAAACTCCATTTCTTCCTAGTGTATATACATGCAACCAAATTTTGATGATTAAATGACAGAAGTTTCTTGAGCCGACATAGTTAAAACAGTAAGGAAACCTGAGGTCAGGGAAGAAGATCAGTGCTTATCTCCACAATTACAATCTTGACACCATGAGGGTAAGTTGGAGGGAAAAGAGAGTTAATAAGCCTCATTGCTATTCTTATCTCTATAACCACACGAGCTAGGAAATTAGTTTTAGGTAAGTCATGGGCAGTTACAGTTTTACTTACTGTGGATTTCATTCTAAGACCTGGTCTAGTCACAACAATTTAAAACATGAGAAAACATTATTGTTTCGATAAAATCTCCATCAACAGAAAAAAGTAGTAATATTAACTCAGAGATTCTTGAGATTTGTTTTTCTCATATAGAGATACGCAGTGACTAGGGTGAACATTGTGCCTTCCTGACAGCACCACCATTTTCTAACTGCATCTTTTATTTCCCTGTTTTATTATTATTCGCACGAAATCCATGTCGAATCTAATCACTTATTTTTAGTCACCATTTTTAATCTATGCAGTAAAGGATCTGTTATTAAAAAAGCCCCTACTCTCCCTGGGGTAAATTAGTATCTGAAGGTGGCCTGGAAATTCTGCAAAAATACCGGCTTTGCCATCTGGTGGACATCCACAAGAACAGCAAGTAGCCTTCGACCGGGAGAGACAGGTTCCCCAAGTGCAGTATCACCACAAGCAGGGAGCACTGGTGCAAAAACATTAGGCAAGGCATCTGATGTCAATGTAGTAATTAAAGTGGGAACGTAAGCCATGGGAAAGGTGAGAGAACAAAAGTCATAAATCCCTGCTATTTGCAACATATGGGCATCATTAAAAAAAGGTTGAAAGGTGATTAAAGAAACTGTAATGGCAATAAATTGCATATATAGTCTTATAAAAAATTAGACCTCAGTTTCTCCTGTATCATTCTTTCATTCTGATTCCCAGTCTCTTCTCTGTTCTTCCCAGTTCTTCATCTCGTCTGCCCCTCTCAGAATCTCTGCTACCCAAATCTGCCCCTTTTTTCCATTGCCCCATCTGTTCTTTCCTAAATGCTTCTACCCCTTTTGCATCTCCTCTCCATCCTCTCTTTTGCTTTGGCATTCTGTTTCATCTCCTACGTTTTTCTATTTAACTTTTCTTCCTACAGATTTGTCATCAGCCCCATATTCCCAGAAATTTAATCTGGAGCTTTCTGTTCACATTTTTAATAACCTCACCTCCTTCCTTCCAGCTACCGGCTGGGTAAGAGACAACACATGTTTCTGAGCTCTCCATGCTGCTTCCCTAATACCAGGCCAAATGCCAAGGATGATTACTACCTTTGCTGAAACCTTTTCCTGGTGGGGTTACTAATACAGTTTATTTTCTGTAAAGTTGACTATTTTTATTTCTAAAAAACTTAATATCTCTGAAGACATTAAGTAAAAATTGATTGAAATCAGACAGCAGGTTGGAGATGTGTAGAGACAAACATAGTCCACATAGTGTGGTCACTTGAAAATTATCAAATAGGCGTTGCTCCCTAAGCTGGCTCCAGAACCTGAAAGTGTAGATGCCACCTGTGCCTTTCTTCATAAAACCAGAAACTAATGTCTCATGGAGGGGGGAGAAGGGAGAAGAAGAGTCATGCACATGATGTTGTCCTCACTGAAGAACAGTTTACAGCAGAATTCCTGCCAAATTGGTTTTGTGCTTGTTCACAAAACCAGAAGGGACACTTCAAAGGTTGAGGAGAGTCTGATGCTACGGGGGGAGTGAGGGAACGTGAAACTCAGTGGGATAGCATCTAAGTTTTGGTAGGTATTTATTTAGCACTCAGCATTGGGGTCTAAATCTAAAACTGAAACCTGCTGGATCTACAAAAATGTAAACAGCAGTAATTAGCGGGGGGGACGGACTATATTTGTACCTCTTTAATAATGCCCTTTTAGGAAGGACAAGCCTCCCAGTCTATTTAGGTAAGATATAGAACAGAATCCTTCAGTTAGGAAGTGAACTTCAAACTGTTTGTTAGCTGATCTCTTTCCCAGGAAAGCTCACAAGTGAATTTGGTGGTTACATTTTATGCCATTTTTTCTGTCAATAATGAGTATCTGTCAGGATATTGGGGGAGTTCCCACAGGCATTTAAACCCTGTTTGTTTATTGTAGCTTACGAAGACAGTGAAGTCACAGGAATGTGTTTTAAAATGCACACTTAGCTGAACTAAAGCTGATGCATAAAAGCAGAGTAACAAATCGTGGCTGTGATTTGTTTAGTTCAGAGATACTAATCCGGCTCTGCAGAGATTGAAGAAGGATCTCACAGCGAACTAGCAAAACAGATTTTGGGTTAAGTTTTGTAGGTGTTACAAGCATACAAGAATATTGTGGAATGGCTATACATTACTTACATCACCAGCTTGGGTCTCAGGCAAGATCAGCCCTTTTTGCCGTGTCCCCATAGGACTTCAGATGCCACACAAAGGTACAATTCTGTTGTAGAAGCATCTCTTGCAAAATGCAGAGCCCGATTCCACCATCATTTCTTAGGCAGTCTTCCAAAGCTGACTTGAAGTTAATAGCAGGCAAGGGTGACAGTGGAGAAGGCCAAAAGGATCCACTGCTCTCTGGATCCAGCCCACACCAGAGTGGAACTGCAGAAAAAGGAAAGGGATGTTAGAGGCTTCAAGCTATGGAAAAGCCCTTGGAGTCATAGCGTGCCGAGCACAGCTTCTCAGGATGTACGTGGCCTTATATAGGTGCTGGACACAGCACCAAACACACAACAGAGTGCAATGCTAATCTTTTGTTCGTGATACCAGCTCAGGCTTGGTGATGTACAACAGAGCCGAAACAATGACATGGAAATCCCAGATGGCATTCAGACTGGCTGTAACAAACAATAATTTCCACTTCAATAGCATGCAAGGTACTCACAGCACACTGCAAACTTTAATTAATCCTCACAGTCCAGTTGGGATGCAGAAGGATTACATCCCTCATTACAAAGGAAAGATAGCTCCAGCGTGAAACATGGCAATTCAGTAACAGCACACAATAACATTACCCAGGAATTTCAGCCAGGTTGCATACTGCACTGAAACTGCAAGGGAATTCAATTGAATAGACTGAAGAGAGAAAGAATTAAACACAAACTGAAGCTCAAAATAAGCGTTGCATCCCTCCTGACACCAGGCCACGAAACAGAGATGTTAAACAGCAGGCAACTTACCACCATTGCAACCACCGCATAATTTCATACCCCAGCGTTATGGCTACTGATTGAGCTAGATGAGTATTGGCAAAAGTGGTGTTCGAGCAATTGTGGGGGATTCTAGCAGAAAAGCTGAGAGCACTGCCGAGCAGCTAGTAAGTGGCTGTTCTTCAGTCACGCTGCACTCAAAATAGCTTTCCAACAGAGGAAAAGCAAATTCTATTGGCTTCAACACCTGGCTGAGCAACTTAATAAGGACAAAATTGAAAGTTAGAGCTGAATCATTATTTATTTTATAACTACATCTTCATCACACAGTCCGCTCCAAAATGGGAGTTATTTCATTTCAAATCAAGCTTGTGCCAGGTTTTTCTGTAGGCTCATTCAGCACAGAGGTGAGGAGAAGGTTGTTTGAAAACAATTTCAGACAGCAGCTGCTTCAGAGGAGGAGAGCAATCTACAATCATAGGAAATTTTTTTCCCTTTTCTCCAGTTCTGCCATGCTTTTCCCAAATTGTATTTCTTAAGTGTATGTTTAATGCACCAGGAAACTTGTAGCAGTGCAAAGACTGTACGTAGTGTTATTTGGGTAACACATCGATTTCCAGACAGCACTTCAAAAGCGATGAGCAAACAGTTACGAGAGCAAAATGTCTCTGGCCTGTCCACAACAGACACGGAAAACAGCTTGTTCCTCTCACTAAAGTTACCTTTTATGTATTTGAAAACTGCTATTGTTTTACCTTTTCTCTTTCTTTTCTCTTTAGTTCAGGTATTCAGATGAATGCCAGTCAAAAATTAACCCAATTCCTTCATCCTTTCCTTATAAGTATACTTTTATGAAGCCTGATACTTCTTGTTGTCGTCTTCTGGTTTTTCCCCAGTTGGACCATACCTTCCTTGAAGTATCCAAAATTGGACACAGCATCCCAGATGGGACACAGAGAGCTCCAAGGAGAGCTGAAGAATTACGAAATGTTTTGCAGGTGATAACACTGGCTATAAATTGCAGTTAAGGTTTGCCTTTTTTTACAGCAGCATAACATTGTTTACTCCTGTTCAGCCTATGATCTATGTTAACATCCAAATCTTTTTCTGCCATGCTGGTACTTAGCTTGTCCTTCCTCACCTTATGTTTTTGCAGTTCATTATTCTTGTCTAAGTGTGGTGACCTGTTTTTTATCGAGTTTCATTCTCTCAACTCCTGAAATTGTTCTACAATGTATACCTGTTATGTTTGATTGGCAGAATTACCTACCCACAGTAGGTATTTCTGTGAATAAATCAAAATGTTTATTTAAAAAGAAGCTGCTCTCTTCTCTAGAGAAGAGTCGAGCATCTTCACATCTTTTTTTCATCGATTCAGATTATACTTTTTTATCTAGACTATTGATCAAATAGGAAAATTCCCTACTGCCTCATTTTTAAAAAGACAGAATTCAGAAGTCATTACTTGAAAATAAAGACTAAGGCAACTTAGATTTTAGCATTCTAGTCTCACAGGAGGACATGTGGCATTCTCAGCTGTGATATCCATATTTGTACGTATTACCATGCCAGTCTGTAAGTCAATATTGTAGGAATCCTGTTCATGTGCTGTATGATTTTCCATATATTTGTTTCATTTTTTGTTTGCTCTTTTCTCCTTTCTATTCTGTTTTCTCTTCCTTTCTCTTTTTTTTTTCTTTGCTTTGCTTTTCTTTCCTATTTTCTTTTTTCTCAGAACAGAAAATAAATATGTAGAAAAGTGAAGGAGTTGTTTTTGTCCACTGATCAAATTTCCCCTCAACAAAATATAAATTAAGACACATAAGGAGAGAAACAATGGAAAATAAGAGAGAAATGACACAGGAAGAAGCAACAGTTTCCTTCAAGAAGTTAAGAGTATTATTTTAGAGTAATGCTAACAAGCCCAATGTTTTTTCAGATTCCTTCCAAATATTTCAAACTCAATTCATTCATACATTTCCCATTTGAATATTTTGTCTAGGCACAAGTAGCACAAATGTGAATCTCTGCTCAACATAGCAAACCTTTCCCGCTGGTTTACATGAGGTACAATTCCCCACACACATAGTAATGGGCAGAAATGCTTTCTCTCCCACTCCATTCCCAGGCAAGCAAACATTGCTCTTCTGCTTACTCAAGTTCATTATAGAAATCTTTGCTTATACGCAGCAAAACACAGTTTTTCTCCTCTGTACTTTAGCTAGTTTGTTGCTCCTTCTTGGTAAGATACACATGCAAATCAATATGCAATCTCTCTCATCTCCTCAACTGCTGTTTTTTACAGAATAAGCACCAATTTTTTCTGTGTGTAAAACGATTGAAGGGAGAAGGAATTCTGCAAGTTAAATGTCATACTTTCTCCCACTGGGTACTTCAATTTTATAGATATTAGTTTTTATAATTAACAGTGAATATTAAGAGGACTCTACGATAATAGTGGCTTTCAATAGTGATATTTAGCAGGTTCTTTCTCTGGTTGGCTCTCCCTCTGTGTCTTTATATTTGGTGCCTAAGTGTCTGCAAGGAAATCATTATTTTCTGTCAGATGTTTAATCACAAACCTTGCAAGGAAATTTGCTGTTTTCCAAACAGTGCAGAACTAACTTCATTACCACATTAACATGCTAGATACACTTGTCAGCTCTGAAGTCCCCTCTTCTTAAAAGTCCCTAGCCTATATTCCCTTTGGAAAAGATTATTTTCAAGTAATACAATGGCCTGATTTACTATTTCCATCTTTCCTCCAGCGCCTTTCTTGCTGAATGTGACAGCTTATGGGGAACAGGGTAAGTTGCACAGAAATACACTCGGTGCCTGCAGTGAAAGGGTTCTTATACGTACTGGCTCTGGTTTCTTTGTGATCAGATCCTCAGCCTCCTTTGAAGTCAGCACCGATGTACAAAGAGGGTCTGGAGCTTTGTCCAGGGAGGGACAGCGATTTTGCTTCCCTACAGGGCCACCTTACTTCAGCCTCAGGGAAGTCAGTAGGAGCCCCAGAAGTGCAGCATCTCTGAAAATGCAGCACATTTGTCAACTTTTTAGCAGGTTTCTTCCAACAACCTCAAAGTTGTTAGGGTATGAGAGACAGTGCTGAGGAAAAGCTATTACTGAGTCAGCTGTAGCTTCAGAGTTCTCGAACATCTGGACTGGATGAGACTGCATCTGTAGCTAAATATTTCAAGCATTTCCCAACTCCTACTTCTGTTTGTTGACCATTAGGTGTCACCATATAAGGTGTCACCTTAGTATTCAGTCACACAAGTATCTAAGTGAAGAAGCACATTAATTTTCTCCCTACAAGGGAGACTTCTAATGAGGTGTTGTTCTTGTGTTTAAAGCTAATTGCTTTGAACACAAGAGCAATACTCATCTTGTTAGACTTGCTGAAGATCTAAGTTCAGTTTCCACTGGCTCTGTGATGTCAATGAGTAATCTGATCTCACCACACTGCCACTCCGCTCCCACACAAGGGGATATTAACACACCTCTTGTGTGTTACAATTTTGCATGCTCAAGGACAGGGCCCCTGTGTCAATAAACATGCATATAGTCTTTAGCCCAAGAGGTCATTTTGGTCAAGGTCTTCAGCACTTACTGCAATATGTAATACACATGCTGTAATTTACAGGAAGAAACTACAAACCCGACAGTTAGAGTGTGTATTTCATTCCTTGCTATCTTCTAAAAATGGATGTGTTTTTTAAGATACAGGACATGCAGGTGGTGTAATCACTGGCGCCACACGGGAGCTGCCAACAGGCTCCTTCATTACAATTAGCAGGCTAGGTTTTCCTTGTGGCCTATGTGCAGCACACCACAGGCTCGAACACCAAGTTGAATGTATAGCACAGCACAAGCCTGCACTTCTTGGGTTAGCTGTTCAGTAGATCACTGACTTGTACAATGGTCTTCTGGTTAGGATAACTGCAGAAGTATGTGTGCATATGAACCCTCATGAGACCTCATGTACACCTCAAGTTGTCTGCAAGAATGCACTTGGAAAGAATGAATGCCAGAAAAAGTAATGAATCCAATCAAAGAATGAAAATGAAATAAGGCAGGTAAGAAAAGCTAGTTTTCATCACCTTTGTATGTGAAGTTTTCAGATTAAGAAACTTGGTGTTTAAAAGCAATGAATTGCTGCTGTAAGTGTGCTTTTAACTGAGGTTGTAATAAACTGTAAAGAAAGCAAAAGTCTATGTAACACACAGATATATCTGTCTAACACATATGCTCACATACCTGTTTCAAGTCACTTCTTGCTCGGCTTCCCTTCTGCTGCTTATAGCGTTGTGTAGCTCTTTCTGGCATATATGGTGTCTTCAACGGAAAGGTGTTGCCACCTGACTGTAATTGTACAGATTTCCCCTGCAGGAATTCAGCCCTACAGCTATATTCAGAACATGAAAAAGGTATGAATTAAAAATATGACTTTGGGGGTTTTTTTGATAACCAACCACATAATTTTCTTTTTTTTTTTTT
>VZTL01008391.1:0-10788 GCA_013400535.1 Scopus umbretta
GAACACTAATGTCTAGCAGTCATTTATTATGCTTTATTTCTTATCCTGTATCTTTGAGTATGCTTCCTTTTAAATGGCAAGGAGTCCTATTCACACATGCTACTTTCCTCAGGCAGACTGGATACGCAAATACTATGGAGAAGTTTCTGAACATCATACTGCATTGCCACTCAAATCCCTCTCCCAAATTTAGAGCAGGTAATTTTCATATAGAATTGTTATTCTCCAGCTGCACAATAGATTTATTGATAATTAAATTTCAGTTCTGGCCTTGTAACATGAAATAAAAGGAGCAAATAACTACAAACTTGTTCAGAATTTAAACAAGTTTATTTTAAGTTATGAAACTAAACAAGAATCTGCAAAACAACAAAATCCAGAAAGTTAAGCTTGCAAAACCCATGCATGTGTATGTGTGGGGGAGGGAATTGTCAATGAATTTTTTTTCTAGTTACGATATTTTAGGTAACACAGCAACATGAAAAAAAAAAGCTTAATATATTAAATAGAATAAGAAGCTAATAAGCTTTAGTAATTATAACACTTTAGAATCTTACAGTTTACAGCTACTCTGTACTGTTCTGACAGGCAAAACAATACAACCTTGTTATTACAACACAGTTAGGAATATCTAAAAAAAGAAAAGTTTTAGTGTCAAGTTGAGCCTTACAGTTTCTCACTCAAGGCTAAACTTTAATTCAGGTTTTTTAGCTATGTTATAAAAAATACATATAACAAGATTAGAAAAGAAGTCAGACTTACTGTTTTAGTTTCTCTGCAAATATATACTGGGTGAAGTCCTCCAGTGATGGAGCAAAATACATGCTATCTTGCACATTAATACCTTTTGCTTTGATATGCTCAGAGCTGTTAAATCTTAACACATAAAAGGGATGTAAAACAGGACCAAATATCTCAAATATCTGAAACACAAACAAAAATAAATGTTTAAATAAACCAAGAGTAGACAGCTAATTTCATTGTAGAAAACCATGAAGCTTTAAGATGCTTTGTATTAAAGAAGTTTGATATATTTTCAAAATGCAGCATGAAATAAAGTTCCTTTCATGCTTTAGTTTTATTAACACATTTTATCTGACAGTATATTTCCCCAGCTACTGTTTAAGTCATAATGTGGAAAAGTAAGTTCTCACATGTTGATGTTGCCTTTGCCAACCCAACTGCACTGCTTTCATTGCCTGTTTCCTCTACATTTGTAACCTTTCCTTTTGTCAAATCTCTATTCTTCTCTCATCACAATGCTTTCAGATCTCTTACACCTGGAACAATCTCCTAACCGATTATTCCTCAAAGTTCATCTTTACAAGACGCCTTTACACTAATTCCCCTGTCTGCTCCGCAATTCCATGGACAGCAGAGAATTCTGAGATATTGTACAGAACAGCTGCAATTTCAGGCTGTGGTTTTTTGTTTCGTTCACATCTAACATTCAAAGATACAGCAGTAACCATTCTAGATGATGGTTCAATGCAACACCCCTCTCAGCAAACATTCTTCATTATACTTGCATAAAGCACACGCTGGCCTTAAACTGGAACAGCAGAGCATAGATATGTAAACATTCCCCCTTTTTCCTGAAACTTGAGTAATTTCTCCAATGTTCACCCCCAACTCTTGGCAATAAAAGAGCACAGCCTGTTATTCAAGACATCATACATCTGAAAGCAACCTCTCCTTCTCCACAAGCACTCCTGTAAAATAGCAGAAACTCATCACACATTGGAATTCTGTAAGGATGCAATGAATTCCAGGTTAGGAATTCTTGAAATAATAAAAAAAAAACCCACCATACACATCACTATAGCAAGAATCAGAACCACAAAGGAAAACTACATATCAAGGAAACATTATCTTTTATTTAGTCAACTACAACACTACTTGTTGGAACATAAGACAATACTTTGAATTTTACATTAGAATAACAAGTTTTTATGCTTTACACACACCTTTCCTGCTGCTTGCCGATCTTCTTTAAAAATTATGCTTTCCTCATTTACTGGAGGTAGGCCTCTCAGTGATTCAATTATTACTAAAACGGAAAAACAACAAATCAATTAGAACTTTGTTTCAACAGCAGTATGTAGTTAAGTGCAGAGAAACTTAACCACTCCATGTCTACTAAAGTTCATAGAGCTTCACCTGAAAATTCTTGCACACACACAAAACTGCTTACAATCATACATCCCTTCTCCAGTGATATCTGAGTGGTAAGATTTACACTTGTTTACAGAATTATTGTTCTCTGGGGTGGAAGAAGAAAGGAGACCAGATGATACACGCAAAAGAGAAGTCTCAGATATGTACGAGATACTCTTATTTACCCAGGATGCTTCTTAATGAAGTGCAAAGCAGCAATAACCTGTTTTTTTGAGTGCAGATATATTCTGCCTTCTTAGTATTCCAAATGAAATTCTCCTTAGAAAAAAGAATGGAGATGGCTATTCACTACAGCTTCCCATAGTAAGTCATAAGAATCAGACCAGAACACAAAAGATGTCTGGCAGTCTAGTCACAGTTGCGACTGGTGGTGTCATTTATGTATGCAGATACATAATTTCATTCCATGTCTGCAATTTAATGTCATAATACAGTGTCATACTACATTTGAGCCCAATCCATGATTAATGATGGTATGAGTGGTCAGAGCAAGTTATTCTAGTAGCTCAAAATATGAAGTCTTAGCACTTGGTAGACTTAAACACTCATAAATGGACATAGAAGCATGTTCTTCCTCCATTAAAAACATAATGTGATATACAAGCAACTTTATTTTTAGGTTTTCCAGATTCAGAGACATAAAGAGTTTATTCTTTACCAAAATCTTTAGAGTAGTTCACTCTCTTTGGTAGCAGCTCACATTTGTTGCTTTAGTCTACAGAAATACCTGGTCTTCCTTTACATTCAGCAGGAATTATATGTAAAGCTGTCAATACAGAGGCCTAGCAGCATTACACTCAAAAATTCTGATTCTGAAGGTAATCTTTTCTACCTCTAAAACAACAGAATGCTCAATTAAGCATTCTCAGTGCCTCTCCATCATCAAATAAAGTCACTCAAGCACTTAGTGTCACTCAAGACTCCAACAAAAACTAACAAGATTATCAATGCTAAACTTGCATAACAAGACTTAAAGCAATAAAGATCTCATCAAGCTAAAACTCCAGCTTCGCTACAATTTCAATCTGCAAACACCTTGTGACATGCCAAGCAAGCCTGTGACAATGCTACAGGTATAACAGTTCACTGAATTTCAAGTAGGGAAATCAATTTATTTTGTACCTACCTCTGTAAGACAAAATATAAAGTGAAAGAACCCAAGGTGTTGCTTAATCCTCATGAGATCTATACCTTAGCAAAAACAAACAAACAAAAAAAACCCAAAAAACCCAAACAAAAACCACAAAACCCACCAATAAAAAACACCCAAAACAAAACCCAACAACAACAAAAAAAAAAGCCACACACCAAAATCTCTCAGGGAATGCTCTCAACTTGATTGATCACACATAGCCCCCAGTCTTCCAGCAAGCTAAGGAAAATATTCTGAAAACATAAGTCATGCCAGTCCCATGAAACCCAGGAGGAGCATTATCGCCTACAACCTATTTGACTTACAGCTCCCCCTTCCCCAACCCACGCAAAATCCTCAGCTTCTACTCTTTCTGTGCCCAAAATGCAGTCCCAGGGCATGTTTCTCATATATACCAAAGCTGTTTTCTTTCCAGGCTACAACCCACACAGTGAATTCCTCTTTTAAGTACTTTGAAGCAAAACAGCAAAATTTCTGTTAAATACTGATACACTGAGCAGAAGTTCACAGAAAGTACTGTCATCTTGTTTTTAGCTAGTGTGAAACAAGCATGAACCGAACGGCTCTAGCCTTACATTCACCTCTGCGTATGAAATAGCCAACTTACAGGTATCACACACTGCTGACTGCTGAACTTGGAAGCTTCCTACACAGAACAGCAGAAGTTTCCAATACATCAAAGGGACAGAAAGTGTTCAGGATACTGAATGTTGTCCCAAAACAGTATTTGTGATTTCCAAATGAGACCTCAACTCCCCTCATAGTACATACAAACCTCATATACACGGGTTTGTATATATCAAAATATGTTTTGTATATGGTTTGGTATATACCAAAACCCAACCCACAATTAGCTGGCAGAGTCCCTAATCCTAATGTGGCCACAAATCAATTGAAATTGAGGCCACTCAGATACCCGTTTCCAGAAGAACTGAAAAGAAAGGAGAACGTAGAAAGAGGAAGTCGTAAAGCAAGGTGGTAAAAGCAGAAAAATACACAGATATCTTGCGGGTTTATACCATTCTTAGGGCTTTATTTCATGTATGATCATTAGTCTGCTTTCTAACTTTCACCAACCAAACTAAGTTCAACAATTCATATACTTCAGTAACAAAGTAGAATACAGACTCAAGAATTCACCTATGAGTAAACTGAAAGGATTTGAAAAGGTTACACGCACCAAGAAGAATTAGAAATTAAAGATAGTTTTCAAAACTGAAGTCTTCAAAAACAGCTTTATTTAAACGTTCACATACTAGATCAAAAATAAGAATAATTGCAAACTATGATTCAACCATTTATCTTTTAATTTTTCAAACTATCATTTTAGATGAAAACAGCGTTCTTGAAGTCCTCATTATTATCAATAAGCAAGAAAGGGCAAAGTAGAACAAGAGGACATTAACCAGATTACTACCTTCCACACTCTCACGCCAGCTTCCTGCACATGAATGAAATTAAATCTAACTCCAAACCAACACCACCAACTAAAATACTGTAAAGGAATTGCCCATATTACCTGGAGCCTTTTACAATAAGAGAAAAGTTAATAGCAAAGGTTATTTGCTTGAATTCTTTTGTACCCCACTCAACATAAATACTTTAACAACAAAATTGAACTTAATTTCTAACTTCCATAAGCAAATTGCTTTGAAAGCAGTTCAAGCAGAATGGAACACTTGAAATAAGCTTAAATACAAACATACTGTGGGTATTTTATTAATACCAGCTTCAGCGAAACTTTGATTTCACATATCAAAAACTGAGGTCCGAGGTAGATCTGAAAAGATCCCTAAATGCGCATCACCTGCAGTTAAGCTTATATCTGGTGTTTCAATCCCATTGAGCTCAGCCCCCAGCAACTATGTATCACGTTAGTCATGCTGTCCTGTGACTGCTGACACTGGTACCTTTTTGACCAAGGGGTCAAGGTGCCAGAAACAGGATGAATTAGGGGGAAGATGGGGAAGGAGAAGAGACCAGGGAGAAAGGGGAGACAGAAAGAACATACATAACATACCAATTACCCAAGCACTGCTACACTGGTTAAAGTAGTAAGTCTTTTTCCTGTCCTCATATATTAAGCAGCAGACACTTGGGTGTGCATTGTACTGCATCTGTGCTTTCAGGTATACACCTCCTGTACTTTCAGGGATAATTCAAATATAGCACGTACAACTTGAAGATTTCTTAAAATACTGCAGCAAGTGTTCAATCTTATTGTTGCCAGAATTAATATGAAGATCATAACACACAGTGAAAAAAGGCTTTTTAATGAAAAAATTGGAACATTAAAGTCACACAGAAACACATGCATAATAGTCGCAGTATCTTACATCTTTAGAAGACATAAGCCAGCTAAAAGGGAATTCAACACAAATGTCATTCAGTAGTCTGAGTTCTCATTCAGCAACCTGCTACTCCCTAAAACAGAATGCTACAGTACTGACACACTGAGTATTAGTATGCGATTAATGCAGAGATATACAGAAAATATTTTAATTAAAAACACAGCAAACATATCTTGCCTACCTAGCTGCTCGATGATGCTGGAAACTGTCCCAAAGAGCTTCAGTTCGACGTCATCAGGCAGAATTATTGATAAGTCTTCAACAGGAGGTAGTTCCTGGAAATATCAAGTCAATGTTCAGAATATAATCTTGTCACACTAAGATATTCATAGCTTTGTTGCTACTTAAATTTGACAATCTGAAAAACCTCCTAGGATTTTGAAGATTTAATAAAAAAAAAAAAAAAAAGAATGTAGTTTGATTTGCCTCTTCCAGAATAATTCTAAATGAACTCATCTTGGGGGAGTGTCACTTTTGAAGACACCTTTTCTTTTGAGACACTACTCTACATATTTCCATTGCAACTAAAGTAGAAGCCAATTTTATTCAACTGGAGAAAACCAACAACTGATACACATTTTGTTTATTCTTTTGACCTTTCAAGTTAGATAAATTAAGTTCAATGTACAACACAATAATTAGATAATCAGTAATCAAAAAGTCAGACAACCTGTAATTAGATTCAATGCATGAGAGAAGACAAATGTACATAGCAAGAGATAAAATAGTATGAAATACACTAGATATGTATCATCTGATTTAACAAAATGGTATCTGTCCATTTACGCCATAACATTATAGAAGACGGAAAGATCACAACAACTTATACAAGGAAAATTATTTTTATCTCAAAGTTGTATTTGGCACAAGAGAATAATCATAGAGAACACTGTGGAAAAAAGGACCAAACTTCAAATATACAAATGAGTACTGCACAAACAATATTCAAATTAAACTTTCCTTCAAAAGTAAGCATCAAAACCTGCTATCAAAGGCTGATTAACAGCAAACTCATCATCTACCTCCAGTTTACTCATAAACAAAGATTTCTAGGTATATACTGCTGTAAATTCAGTATGGACTATATGGAATATAAGGTAGGGGCAACTAGAATAAGAATTATCTTCAAATTCAACATCGGAATATGGAGGCTGAGTCCAAATCTTAGCATGAACTGCACTTTTAAAGGCCATCGCCAGAAATAAAAACCCCCTCTCCAATAGAAGAATCTTATCCTGTCTTACCCACACTTCACCTGATAGTCTTCACTCTTAACAGAAGTGCTTGGGAATGGCTTCTAGAGCAACTCAAAGATCAAACAGAGGCCAAGAGTTTCCCAGACCATATAGCATTACAGCAGAGAGGTGAATTCAGATAGAAATCACCAGACCTTTCTAGAGGACAGTAAGTTTTCCAATATTAAACTAACTTCACTGCTAAGACTTAACTAAGTCACAGATGCCAGAGGAAGTCAAAGGCCAAAGTCCAGTTGGAAGAAAGCTAAGATTTTGATCATAAATCTCAAATTTATAAGATGTACCATCTGTCAGACTGTACATATCTGCCATACCTATACTACAAAGCAGGAGGTTTCTAAAATAGTTCCACTAACACTCCTTAATACGTGCATGTTTCTTTCCCCCTGAATACATATTACAGCTAAATACTTTCTTTAATCTTTTATTTTATCTTTGACCCATGCTTTAGCAAGTTAGCTATTATTTGGGACTTTTGGGTAAAAGTAATCATCATGTTTCATTTTTAACAGACACATTTTCATTTTCAAAGTGTATTCCCTCAAATTTACATGAGACAATCTACAACATTTTTACATACACTAATTCCATTACTGTGGAATGGCTTAGTACAAGATACAGTAAATAATGTAGTTGCTAGAACTTCAGTTCTCATTAACTGTCACTGTCAAAAAGCTATAGCTTTGCTGAACCAATGAAATTAATCAGGCCAGTACTTAAAAGGACAACAATGTTTTGTAAATACTTGGAAGCTAGTAATCATAGAATCATAGAATTNAATGAGACAAAAGAGCAAACCAACAAATTAGTTTCAGGCTAACATGAATTTCATTTGAGATAAAAGGTAAATAAAACCAGATAAGTACATCTATTTGAGCAAGGATTTCTGTTCAAAAGTCCAGTGCTGTAAAAAAAAAAAAATGCTGTCATAGAAGCACTTATAATGCTTCTACTATTAATCATACTTCAAAACGAAGTGCATGTCAGCAGGAATTGCCCTGACATTTCACTCCTTCAGAACACAACATTATGCATGTTTCTCGATCCCTGATTAATTTCAGGGATAAAAGACCATCCTAAGAGCTTTTCTTTACTCCAGGTGTCTCTAGAGCAACAGTTTAAGAATTAACAACATACTCCTGTCTCCTGTTGTTGCTACTACTAATGCACATCAGTGCCTTGGCCTTCCCAGTCAGTCATCTAGCACTGTATTACAAACTCTTACAGAACACTGAAACAAAGGTAAATATATCTAAACATATCTGCTCTTCAGAGTTTTGAGTTTTTTCCCCCTACCTTCCTAATACTTTCTGGTACCCTTCACCAGACTTGTTTCTCATTCCAGAAAGCATTTTTTTTATGAAGGGGAGAAATCTACAGAATAACAGATAAACACATACTGTTAATGTAAGTTGACATTACAGTGTTACATTATCCTTTTATTTGTAATCCATTACAAATGATGCATAACCAATCACCTGTTAGCAGATTATTACTAAAACTCATTCCTTAAATTTGAGATAATGAGGAATAAATGCAGCAATACTTAACAAGTATGTTATTTATGAGAACCAAAACACAGTATCTTGATGAAAATTAAGGTTCTGATCGGCAATATACAAGACAGTACTATAACAAAAATTGCAGAATAAAACAGATACAAATCACTTCTATGACCACTCTAATAATTTTGCTTAAGTGAGTAGAGGCAGTGCAATCTGAACCTCTGGGAGGCTTAATACAACAATTTTTACCTCAAGGCTAAACATATTTGAAATACGTCTACAAGACATATCAGACCTTCAAAGTCTCCCGCATAGAGAAAGGATGATAAAAGCCTGCAATGTACAAACAACAAAAAACTATACTAAAATATACAGAAGTGTAGTTGCTACAGTTGTTACAACTGTGATTTTATACAAATATGAACCTAAAATAAGCTGTGAACCTCACTTCAGAGTGGTCTTGATAAACCAAAAAATAAGGTATTTGAAGTTATTAACTGTGCTATACCTGAACTAGTGTAAAAGCACACATTCGATCACTAGGTACGGCAATGACTTAAAAATATATTAAGTTAAAATAGTTTAAGTTGGGTTATCAGAAAAAGGTTTAAAAGATAACACATTGTACTTACATCAATAGGCAACTCATCTTTTGTTTTAACACAGTAAGTTCTGTTATCTTTCTCATTTGGATGATCGTCTTCGTCAGATACTGTTGAAGGAGAACACGATGAGGAGGATGTAGTTGATGAACTATCTGAATCTGTATCACTGAATAAAAGAAACATGGGAGTCAGAATATAGACTTCTACCTTACAGATAAAAAGAGTGGCTAGATTATACATTACTCAAATACCTTTGGTTACCAGATACATTTTTATTAAATGCATACTGTTATATACAGAAAAGCAGCAATCTTTTCTGAACCTACAAGCCACTGGACAAGATCTCTCAGGAGATTAGTAGCTTCGGCAGTTCAGAGCAAATGTTAACAACTACAATGGCTGCTTTGGGTTCCCACTGTTTCACTGCTCAAACGGTGCCTGTGGCATGAGAGCAATCACCTCTAAGTTCACCTAGGCCAGTTTCTCCCATTGGCTACCCCATGCAAAAGTCCAGCACCAGCGTAAGTCCTTCTGTCAGACATACGTGATAGTCACAGTTTGGGACCTATGCTTCATTGGTTTGCAAGTGAAATGAGACATTAAGAGTCACAGGACGATCACTTCATATAGTACCTAGATAAATACAGCCAAATTAGGGCCATAATGTCTATGCACTGCCAGCACATAGACATTTTATGCACCATTGTATGCACCACTCGAGTTCCCAGTATTGAACATCACTTGACATAACTAAGCACAAAAAAAAAGTTTTCAAGATCAATACATTAAACTATCTTCTATAGCTCACAGGTACTCTTCTTGTACAATCCCAACATTAGCATAAAGCTGAGTGAAAGTCAAGAAAATACTTATTTCAAGCAATACATCTTGCACTACAAAGGTAAAAAAATTCTAATTTTTACAGATAAAAGGGATTAGTTTCATAATTCATGGCCTACCTGAATTCCCCTAGTACATATTCACACAGATTAGTAATTTAATATTTCTCACTGGCACATGCATAAGAGATGTTTATTGTGTCAGACTCTTTAACATTTCAAGCAAAAAGCACAGTAAGAAACCAGTCCTTATTCATGTTAACATGTTCTTTTCAGCAAAAGTCTACATTCTTCAAGAGTTGGTGGAAGAAACAAACATGTGGAGTAATTGACACTGGTGACTGAAAAAACACATTACAAACTTTACCCAAAAATACAGCGAGACAGGCTTGCTTTTGTAAAGTTGCATCTATCCTTTCTTACCTGATCCAGCTGCTTAGAAAACAGCATTTAGAAACAAAGTGATAAATAAAATACAAAAAAAGCTCCCTTCTAGATTCTTTTGTATTACATTGTCTCCTTCACAAGCAAACAGATAGCTTTCAATCATCTGTTGCTGCCATTTCTTTTTCTTTCAACAAATTCTGATCTAAGAGTCAACAAATAAGAGCACCTCTCCAAAAAAAACTTTTGAAAAAGTCAAATATGGACTTCTTGGAACAAAATTAACAAAACAGAAAGACAACAATCAGTCAGACTACCAGAGACCAATGCGGGAGGGGGCGGGGAAGAAAAAAGTTGGAGATACACATAGACAACTAAGTTAAAACTATCAAAATTTCATCTTCAATATTCATCTCAACATCAGCAAAACAGATTTTGGAAGTAAAAAAGACTACAGGTGAGGCCCGTGCCATAGGTTAGGCATTTCACTCCCCATCACTTCATAATGTCTAGGGAA
>VZTL01008392.1:0-22004 GCA_013400535.1 Scopus umbretta
ATGCTCAGCAATAAAAGCTAAGGAAAAGGTGGAGAGGAGAGGGAGAATTTGTGGTTATGGCATTTGCCTTCCCAAGCAACTGTTACACGTGCTGAGATCCTACTTTCCAGGGAAGTGGATAAACATCTGCCTGCAGATGGGGAAGTAGTAAGCTCCTTATTTTCCTTTGCTTGCACACACAGCTTTTCCTTTCTCTATTAACCTGTCGTTATCTTGATCCATGAGTCTTTTTGCCTGCCTTCTATTTTTTCCCATCCCGCGGGAGAGGGGAGTGAGGGTGGGTGTTTGATAGCTGGCCAGGGTCAAACTACCACACTTCTGTAAGGAAATTCAGACCTGTATGGGCAGGGCAGGGAAGTGTTTGCACAGCTTTTCTGAATGCTTAATTTTAATGGGAAAATTAATAATTGCATGTTAGAATAATTTAAAGAATAATTATAGTTTTTAAGTGTCTCAAATAATCCAGAGCCGAACAGTTCTCAAGCTCTAGTTATTTAAATTAGGTCCACTGAAAGAACAGTATTACCTATCCACACCCTCAATGGCAAAATATTTTCATTACCTGTTCTATCTGTATTTCCACATTTACATCCCTGCAGTATTCTGTAAGATTTTATCTATGAAATCAGAGCTACAAAGTGCACAAGTTAAATTACTGAATACTGTCCGTATACCATACATATTTCTTAGCCAGGATTATTGGGGGATACTTGTGCTATTGTATCGAAATAACTGTCAGAATCCTAACCGGTTAAGAGCAATATAGTTGACTTGTGTTTTATCTTGAAATTATTAGTTAGCATCTCTTCCTAAGTACTATCAAGAAGTTTGTAAGAACCTGTATGTGGTGCAAGCTATAAACAGCAAGATCCTTATTCTCCTTCCAGCTCTTTATTTTTACATAAAAGCCATTTTTCTACTGCGGAGTAAAACTTAGTGCAATTTTTTAATAGCAAAGATATTTTCTAAGGACCTGTTCACCGTCTCAGGTGACTGCACAGAAATAACGCAGCTGAAGCACCCTGGGAATCCCCTGTAACCTAAGTAGATCCACAGAGCCAGTTCTCACTCAGTTTCTCGGAACCAAAAGATGCTGAAAATTACGAAGGCAGCAGTTGCTGTGTTTATGATTTCACTGCTGCAGTTCTTAGCAGTAGAGCAGTAAAGCTGCCCTGCAGTGTTCAAAGTAGTCGAACTGTAGTCAGCTTTAGCATGACTGCATATTCTCATCTGTATAATATACACAGCAACATTCCTATATGTAAAATACTTTTTTAATGTCACCTTAGTATTAAAGGATTTTTGGTAAAGCTGGTGGACAAAGAAATAAAGGAGTGCATCTTCCATGATATAAGTTTGAATGCAAATCACTGGGAAGCTAAGCGCAGTCAACAATGCAATGGTTTGGAAGAGGTGGTGTTGTTTTAAGCTTTCCCCCTTCTCTTGTGTCCCAGTCTGGACAGGTGACTCCTCAAAAGTTTACTGTAGATAACATGACTTTTAATACCTGCACTTCATTACTTCTCCTGTGGAGGACAAGGAATACCAAGGGAACCTACTGAGAAAATGTCAATGTGAATATTAAAATAAATAAATAAATAAATATAAAATATTACTTCTGCAGTGTGTTTCCAAGTTCCTTCTGGTTACTTATCACCTAGCATTAAGATGAGGGGCTTACTAAACAAGAACAATAATTTATTAGTGAAAGGAATTGTGAGAAATAAGCAGAACTGAAAATGACTTTTTCAATTATCAGCATTCAATGATGATTAAGGACTTTAGTGAAAGTACAGGTCTACCAAAAGTGGGTCTCAAAATCTGATCCAAAAGACCTACTCATAGGGTTTTTTTTTTTTTCTTGTACCTCTAATAGTTGTCGTTTTCCTGATGCCTTCATTCGAATTGTGGCCATTCGTTCTGCCAAGACCGTGAGCGTGGACTGCAATGCCAGCTGATCAGCAGCTTCTGCATCCAGTGGTTCTGAAACCAGCTCCTGGGCTAATGATGCCTGAAGCTCAGTGATTTCTTCTTGCAACATTAAAATCTCATCCATCAAAGCCTATTTAGAAATGGGACCAAAGAAAGCATTTGCTTCATTTATCAGTGAGAAGAAAGTATGTCAGGAGGCATAGGCTTAATATAAAATTCAAGATGACTGTCCCAAGTTAGCATGAGGAACACAGAGTAGTGCAATATATCACTGCTGGTTTGGTAGAGTCAGAATTCAGAAGGACTGAGTCTTGCTTTTAGAGGCTTAAGTTAGGATCATGTGTCTGATAACTAAAATATGGATTTCATTACTTATCTTGAACTTCAAACATATCACAAGAAGGAATTCTTTTGGAAATACTAGACATACAGATTTATTCTTCTAACCAATTTTCTGGAGGGTATTCTAGTAGATACAGTGAAGGTAATGAACAAGTATGTGAGTGTGTGTGTGAGAGAGAGAAACAGGGGCATGAGTTAGCTTCTAGCCTGAAATTTACTAACTGGACAAAGAACACCCAGCAATACATATAAACATCCAGAGATTAACTCCATGATTTAAAAGAAGTTCCTACTATCGTTTTTATCCTCTAAATCAGTTTCTAAGATACCTAAAAAAGGATGCTGCATTACCAATACCTTAGAGCAGATACTTTAATTTCATGTCTGATAGTATATACACATTGGATGCATAGGACATCACACAGTGCTACAAAAGCCCGATGTTACCCTTTTCAGGTCATGGAGTTCCTACTGAAATGAGAACCAGCCCCACCAGATAGTTTCAAGCTATCAGACAGAAGGCTTAGATGATTACTACTTGAACATATGTCAGACTGGTTACTTTATTATTCAGAGCATCATTTCTCAATACTTCCCTCATGAGGGAATTTTTTGTGTGCTTTGGTTTGTTTGCTTTGTTTAACAAGGCAAAGGTTGTATTTAGACCAATTTACAATGCATCAGTATTGATTATGATCTTAGTAAATTTAGGAACATTATACATAGGCCAATATATGCTAGTAGCACTGATGCTGAAGAACGGTATGTGTAGGTGTCACAGAACACAATCTTTCATGAAAGGTTTTGCTGAAAATTTCAGTTGGACAAACTCTTATGCTCTATTATACTTTTTTAAAAGTCTCCTTATTAAAAGAATCCCCATTAAACCATCTTTAGAACAGCAGGAAGTCCAGAAAGGCAAGACATACAGTTAACAGAGAAAGTTCATAAAACTAATGCATGTTTTTGAGGCATGCAGCCATGAAAAATGCCACTATCTAAAAAAGGGAACTAAAGCTATACAGGTAATGTGTGCTTTCCCTCTATTTCTCACATGTAAGTTTTTACCTGATGTTCAGCCATCTGGCTCTCTGGGCTTTTGGCTGGTTCCAGACTCTCATTTAGTTTGATCTCAATGGTCTCCATTTTTGTGGATAGAGACTGGAGTGTGTCCTGATACTTCTGTTGACGCTCCAGAGCTTCATAGAGGGTGCGCTGCTTTTCACTGATCTGAAGAGGAATGGAAGGTATACATTCTGACCTCTGATACAGGATTTGCTCTTTCTTCTGCTTTCATACATCCCTAGGCTTAATAAACTAAACCCAAAAACTTACAACAAGTTTTTGAAAGTATAAATTATAAAGCAAAGCATCCGTATTAAAAATATTTATCTGTTTAAACATCATCAGTCAAATCCTACATCCTGTGACTGAAAAAAGTTGACTTTAATAAGAAGGGAAAACCTAGGTGCATTCTTTTCCCTTATTTTAGATTTTAGGCACTCAAACATGTGGATGTGCACAATTTACTAGATGCATAGTTCTCAATACCCCATAATGGCTACTGTGCCTCTGAGAAGAATTAAAATTTATACCATGTGATCAAAAGTTTGACCATTTTCACACACCACTGAGTGATTACGCTGAACTACTATGTAGAAATCTATTGACTCAGTATTTCGAGAAACTGGATTCTTGGGCCTTTTTTGCCAACTCATCTAGACTGAGTGGATTTCCCTGTTAGGCTATGGAATATAGTCTTTACAATAGCCAATATTTCTGAAGGCAATTATCAGCCTTAATGACTGTTATTTTTTTCTTAATGGAGGTCCATCCTGCACAGGCTTTCAAACAAAGAACAAAGCTAGTATAATATAGTATCACAACTACCAGTTCTTGTTACCACCTGAAAACCAAGAATTGCAGAGAACGTTAGTCAGTTCTTTGCATTTTATTCCTCAGAAGCCAGCTGATTATTTTGAATCCTCCAGATGAAGACTTACCACATTTTTCAGTGTTTCCCAAGAACGCTGCAAATCATCCAATTTGGCACTAGCAGCTGATTCTAAGCCTGTTTCATAAAACTCCTGGGTGGCTGAAGTGCTGGGCTGAGTTTTAACTGCTTCTGTCTGCAACTGTTCAGCAGATAAGGCCAACTGTTCAGCAGATAAGGCTTGGTAATAAGCAATGTCCTACAAGCACGAAGCACATTATCGCACTTTCAAAACACAAGATACTGCATAAGAATATCCCCCCACATACTGCCCCATTGCATATGTCCATTAAAATAAAAACCACAAAGCCAAAACCACCAGGAAAGCTCTGAGTAGCACAATAAATAAATATTTAGTAGTAGTACACTGAGTATGGTTTGGAGCTTCACTATGATGAAGACTGTGGATGCATTTTTTTCATGTTCATATTAACTAGGAGGCAACTCTGGACAGACATGGAAAGACTGGGAGAGGAATGCTACAAGTGGGAGTGTTGTTCTAGCATCAACTACACACGCGGAAAACTAATCACAACAGACAGTGGGTTACAGTACTGTAGGTGGCAGACTAATGAACGCTAATGAACACTAACACAGAGAAGGCAACAGAAGAACCAGAAAGGAATATGCTGAAGGACTTAGTCTATGATGTAAGAAAGAGTAAGGAGCACTAGCTTGTAGGAAGCCTTCAAACAAACAGGTACTCTCAATTAAGTTATTAAAGATAGTGGGAAAAGGGAACGATTAAGTCGGCTGTGAACAAAGACATAGAAAGATATTTAACAGTGACCCAGTGCTGAAGACTTGAATCACAGGATCACCTGTGACCTCTGAGGTTTTGTGTCAACAATTAGCTTTTTCAATTCAATTGCTCTGCATTATGCATCTGGAAAATAAGTTTTAAAAGAATATGCTAAATTTTAATCAACTATATCTTTGGGTAAGCATGAGAATTTTTAGCCCCAGAGGATTCTCATTCAGTACTGCAGCACAGATGAAGTGCCCTAATTTGCCACACATCAAAATAAACTGCATTAAAGGACTGTTATCTACTGCTGAAATATTATACACTGTGAAATCCTTCAGCCTTTTAAAAGTTAACATTTTTAGAGTTGTCCTCCCCCCAGGTTGTTTTTAGAGGGTTTTCAGTACAGAACAAACAACCTGGGCAACTGTTAACTTATAAAACAGTGCTAGATCTGTCACTTTCTTGTATTTGTGGTCTTGGTTTAATCTATTTCAACATATAGAATCAATATTTCCACTACTATGCACTTGGCATTTATTTTATATTTTCATTACTTGTTAGCAACGTAAAAATAGTGCATAGATGTCTCAGTTCAGACTAGCCACATTTCACCATTAAGAGATGCTAGGAAACCCTGATGAAAGACTGTACATAGATTATTAGGGGTGAATTTAAAAGCAGTCTTAAGACCCAACCTTCCCTCCCCAAAACACTCCACTTCATATGAGCTTTTAATTTTTTTTCCAAAGACTAGATAAATGTAATTCTTTCCTTTCCAGAGTTCCTGTTCACATGTTTTTCTGGTACTTTGCAGGTGATCTTCCTGTGAGAAATTATTTCTCTTAACACTGGCTACTTCTTAAAACAAAACACTTCCAAATTAGTTTTGCTGAGTCTTTTACTGAATGCAAAATAATTTTAACTTTACATTTAGGCTCCTAATTCACTATTCTCTAGATTTTTTTATTTTAACCAACCTTCTTTCCTGAAGTCTGCCTGGGCATTCATCATGATCAGCACTGGCAGTTTCATAGCTTCTTTAGTTTTAAACTCATGCGAGTGTGAACCTAAGCATTTTGTAATTAAACCACTGCGTTTTGGAATGTTCTTCCGCTTACTGTTTAGTACATGCAGTTCATTTCAACATTAACCACACTGAAGAAACCTTCATCTGTCAGTTTTTTTAGATTATTGTAACACCAGTGATTTTACCTCTTTCAAAGATCTTCTGACAAATGAAAAACATAATCTTTTTGTTCAGTTTTGCCCTGTAAATCACAGGTTCTGTCTGAAACTTGCATTTTGGTGTCAGCTCGTGGTGCAACAGCATCTTCACTGGATTTTCCTTATGATTTGAGTTATTGGAGCTCTTAATCTGTTTTTTTCATTTTCAGACAAATGTTAACAAACCGACACTGAATTTGTTTATTAGAAAGCAAAGTGCTCTTGCTCCTTTAACTCTTTCACTGACTAACACTGTCATGAGATTTTTGTGCTGAAATATATAGCTGCCTTTCTACAGTAAGTAAACTTTATTTGGAAATTATCTGAAATGACAGAACACTAGAAAAATCCTTCTCATTCATTATATAACTTTTTTATTACGAAGGTAACTTTATAAGTTCATTATTATGCAGATTTTGTCACCATTCTTACTATCTTACCTTAGTTTTCTTTGTTATGTCAGTTCATGCAAACAAATAATTTATATTTAGCAACTTCTATAGCACCATATGCATCTTTGAAATGAGTGGAACGAATTAGTGGGCAACTTGCTCAAACTTCTCTGTTTCTTCGCAGCAATGCAATGCAACACCATTCTACCCTTTAAGCCTGCAGTGATCCATTTTGGAAGCAGCCACAAATGAAAAAACAATCAACCAACCACAAAACCCACGACATGATGAATGCAGCAAGGTGGTGACTGCTCCTAAGGCTCATTTCTAAACTTCTAAAGCATAACGTTTTATGTGCGTCTTCATGTGCATGATGCTCAATAAGCTGGTTCATTGCTTACATTTTAATCAACACTGATTTACACTCGTTCCTATTAGAAATGCCAGAGTCCTCAGGTTTGATTTAAAAACCTAACTTTAGCGATGTCACTGATCTGCCTCATTAGCACTTAAAATAGACTGTCACTGAAAGTATGGAATGAAAAGTACATGAAAGAATACATGGAAGTTAATATTTGAAATGGTTTGAAGCGGAAAACATCAGACTGTGGCTTCAGTAATACAATGCCAATGGTACTGTAAGACAGATGTATATGGACATAATGCAATGTTTTATTACAGGCAGTACAAAATGGCATTTTTTCTCAGGATGCAAGATTCCATTGACTACTACTGTGAAAATAAAAATTAGGCTATAAATACAAAATAGTAGCGACATGGAAGATGTCACTTAAATTTTTGCAATTGCCACTTAAAATTTGTTTTTAAAAGTAGTGAATAGCTCTAACACCAAATTTATCCATTTTAAACTCAGAAGTCAATATTTGTATCTATCTTGGACTAGAACCTGAAAGTTCCATTAGGTCAGAGGTTAAGCCTCAGATCCTTGGAGGTACAGGTAAATATTATTTCAGAGGATTAAATAAACCACCTGTGGAATGGGACCATGCATGTCTCTGAGATAAAAGCTGAATTAATGGCAAGACAGAGGTACCTGGTTAACAGAAGCATCTGTATTAGCCACAGGTGAGGGAGAGCGACAGGCAGGTGGAGAAGAAATCTCACTGTTGGTTCCCTCCTCCCCAGACTCCTCAGTGACAGGGGACAGCAGTGTGTGACAGCGACCAGCAGTCATCTGCCACAGGAAAAGCAACCCCAGAGCACAGGAAGAAAATCAGTTACCTCGACTTAGGTTTGACTTAGATTGAGATCGAAACAAGAAAAACAACACATGGCCAGAACTACCATGACATTATTTAGTCATACTTAACACTATTACATTTACCAGCTTAAAAATCTGGTTTGTTTAGTTGTCTCACTTACTTTCCATACTTCAATGTGAACAGGCTCTCCTGTACCCTAATGAATTTAAAAGAAAATGTATAGCAAGCAACTCTATAATAACAAATTAGGGTTTGCCTAAATGTCTTCTAATACAACCACTGCTGCATATGGAAATACTATAGAGAGCTACAGAATAATACAGTATTGGCCTCAGTATCCAGGCAGGATATAGAACAACAGGGAATAGACTTAAAATATAAAATACACACAATCCAGTAGCAATATATTTTTCTTGCTTCCCCAAAGCTGCTATACAGTGATAAATCCCGAAATCCACACTTCATTTTCACACGGACAAAAATCCCAATAGCATCAGCAGTATGTTTGTAATGAGACCCAATTAGAAACAAACAAAAGCAGAGTAATTCAAGCAGGAGGCCTATGGCAGTACTTAGCCAGCTTTCATTTCCAGCACACTCATCTGAGAATCTAGCAGCATACTGTCAATTATCACATCAACATTTTAAGACAAGAGCTTTGAAAACACGGTATGTAAAACCTATACACTGCAACATGTTATGAAATAATATTTATTCTGGTTTTATCTTATTCCTGCATTTCAGTAGTTTCTTAGCATTTGCTCTTGCATGCTGACAGCTTTGAAAAAGCACTATATTTGCTGTTTATTACGGACAACTTCCACTGGTATTTGTCTGTTAAATAACTTCATCCTTTATCAACAAGTCTTGAAAACCCATATAAAGCAAAATACAGTAAGGGGAAGCTGCAGCTTGTTTGGTTTGCCACACTCCAGCCATTTCAAAAGCAAAATGTAGATGTGAGCTGTGGCAATTTGCTACACAGGAGTGTTGCAATGATGCAAAAGCAAGCGGCTCAGATAAACAGCACCGAGGCCAATGCATTCCTTACCATAACCACTGAGGGATGAGTGGGGTGTGCTGGGAGCAGGTCTGAATCCAGCTCCTCCATTCCCTCTGAAAGCCCTTCCACTTCTGTCACTGTCAGCAGCATGGTGGCATGTTTCGCTTTCATTGTCAGCATCTTGCACTTCAGATTCAAAGCAGCAATTTGCTCCTGGTATCCTTTGATCTTCTGAGCCAGCTCCTGAGGAAAAAAAAAAAAATCCCTAATGCAGAGGCAGCCAGTAAAGGCCCCAGGACCCGCGGCATTTCAGCTTCCGTGGCGAAGGCAAGCTCTCCCCTCCGAGCCCAGCCAATAACATCCCAGTGCTGCCTCTCAGAAACCCTGCATCAGCTGCTGCGCTGGCTGACAAGCAGGATGTTGATAGCGGAGGGAACAAGTCAGGCTGCGTCTGGCTGCACAGCTAAACCGCAGATCCGAGAGCTTTGAAGTGAAACCGGAAAAGTGCTGCGGGAGGCTCTGCGTGCATGAGAGTTGCAGAAGGGAGGGAGGAACACCTCACACTTGCGTCCCGCCTGAACCTTATAGACACAAAGTCTCTAAGCTTCAGACTGCAGCAAAGGGGAACATCTCTCCCTCTTCCTGTCCTATTTTTTTTCCCCTGTTCTATTTCCATTTATCTGAGGAAGACGAAACTTTCCGCATAGTGCATGCCATGGAAATGAGGTCATGTGGTAACCACAACTGTAAAAAATGCCCCATTCAGCTCTCGCCAGAAAGAATGAATTGTTCAAACAATAAGTCACAGGGTCTAACAAGATCAAAAGTGATATGAACAACCAGCCACATAATAAGATTAAATGCAGACTGGATCAGTTTTTGCCAGTGCTTGGATAAGCTACTCTCCTGATTTCAGCTCGGATACAGTTAATTTTCTTCCTAACAGCTGCTACAGCGCTGTGTTTTGGATTTACTATGAGAATAATGTTGATAACACACTGATGTTTTAGTTGTCGCTAAGTAGTGTTTATACCAGTCAAGGACTTTTCAGCTTCCCATGCTGTGCCAGGGGCACAAGAAGCTGGGAGGGGGCACAGGCAGGACAGCTGACCCAAACTGGCCACAGGGCTATTCCATACCATATGGCATCATGCTGAACAAAAAAACCTGGGGCAAGTTGGCTGGAGGGCAGCAATTACTGCTGAGGGATAGGATGGGAATCGGTCAGCAGGCGGTGAGCAATGGCATTGTGCATCACTTGTTTTGGATATTCTCTTATCATTATTATTATTATTATTATTTTCTCTTCCTTTGCTGTCCTATTAAACTGTCTTAATCTCAACATACAGGTTTTACATCTTTTTTCCCCCCAATTCTCTCCCCCATCCCACCAGCGTGAGCAAGTGGCTGTGTGGTACTTAGCTGCTGACTGGGCTCAAACAGCTATATTTTAATCATTTTGGTTTTATCTAAGTCTTCAGAATTAAAAGCTGAGCTGCACACAGTACTAACCCTTCTTTAAAAAGAGCTGGGGAATCTGGTCTAAAGCAGGGTATACTTTAAAATATTGGGATTTATGGCTATGAAATGGTCTATCTGCATGGCAAAACACTATCATAAGTTTAAGTTTAGTCAGAGAAGAAAGATGGAAATTAATAGCCTTAGAAACTAACTTATCTTCTGCCTTACTCTGTACTGCTGCCCAGTTCAGTGTCCAGTTTCAAAGATTCCAATTCATATACTTAAAATATAAAATGGTGGAAGATTTTCATATTTTTGCCAAAGCTATTGTTCCCATCTCCTTAGAGGCTCAGTAACATGATAGAATTTTGATCTACGAAGTGAAAACATTTGTATAAGCTTGCCTGCTAAATCACTGATGATTCATTCAAATATATATTTCTGCTTTATTTTTATATCTATTTCATCAACAAACACGTTTTCAAGGAAAAACAGCAACAAGTTGCAAGATCTACTAGTTATAATAATAATTAATTACAATGGCTTTTAAAAAGTAAATAAGATTACTGCTTCTGGTAAAGACTGCTACTGGTAAAATGAAAAGATTTTTTGGTTGTATAACATTTTAAAGAAACTATTTCCTCAAAATCAGTGCAGAACAGTCATAGCGAGAAACACAAAGTCAGAAATGGAAGCAGCACAAAGACTGTGGATAACACTTTACTGTCTGGTTTTCAGTGGTACCTGGTCACTGTCTGTCACGCTAGCAACAAAATGAGCTCTCTTGGAGCTCTGAGGCTTACCTTGGAGACCAAGCAAATTCTTGAGTATAAAATGTCAACCAGATCAATCAAAAACGAAACTGCAATCAAATCAAGCCATAACTTCAATGTCTAGCACCTGGAATCATTATCTGCTCTGTCTGGCAAGTGCCAGTCATTCACTAATGCTCAATGAATGATGTCTCTGAGGCTCAGTGGGAAATTATTGCCATTCAATATACTCACTTAACTCCATCAGTATTACTGAGATGCAATAACATTTGTGGCATTACTGTCCAATGCACTGAGTATCTAACATACCTCTCTCAACTGAAAACAAAGAAAAGGAGGCAAAAAGTGATTGTGAAAAAAATAAAGCAACTTATAAAGCCATGTTCTGTGATGTACTGTATTATCCATTAAAATAATTCACAAGTAGGGAGATACTCGCCCACATTCTTATCTGAGTCTAAAGAAACACAGTTCAGTAAACATAGTTCCAGAGTGTAACTAGTTACATACATGCATAGATACAGGCATCCTACAAATCAGGGTGTACTTTCCTTCTACTTTCTTCCTTTTATTTTTATTCTAAATATAGTTACTACAAATGTCCCTTTAAGTTCTTGTTCATGCAGGCTTCAGCAGGGAATCTGGTAACATGTTTTCTTAAATTAGTAACACACATAACAAGCATTTTCACACACTTGCCTTCTGAAGTAGTATAATGATATAGGGTTCAATATATGCCCTTTATGCTATGCTTTTCCACAGGTATTTAGCAGACAAAGTATGAGCCAAAAATATGCATATCTCAGCCTTTCAAAACTCCCTACCCCTAAACATGGAAAACTTGCAAGTATGAAACCTGTCCACTCTGGCTGATCCCAACATGTGCGATAGAGTAAAGCTGCTGCCTTCCTGCAGACATTCAAAAGGACTCCTAGCTACCGAGCTTGTTCAAATGCAGCTGAAACTTCAAGCTGTGCTATTTTTAATTCCTTCCTCCCCACAGCATCATTCCTTCCTCTAGCAATATTACCCTGTATCACTGAAGTCACTCGCCTGCATTTGCTGCTCCAGAACATTTGAATAGAGAATAGTAGCATTTTTAATTCAGTACTAAAAACCCAGAAGTGTTTGTTTAAAAAAAAACTGCTCTGCATTTATACTAAGTAACTTTTGTAACAACTGGATAGAAAATGAGCAACACATACAACATTAGGTTACATTACATAACAGCACAGCTAGCTTTTAATTCAAAGGTAAAGAAATGGCGCCATCTGGTGCTGAAAGTGACACATAGAGTTCAATGGTGCGTTTTCTATCCCAAGAAATACACAACAGACAGGGGAAGGGGAAAGGGGCTCAGGAGTTCCCATGCCAGCACAGCAAGGCAGCTGCACAGAGAGTATCCCGACTCATTTGAGGGCTGAAGATCAATGAGTTTCAGGACAGAACCTGTAACTCCACAGGACAAAACTCTTCCTAACAATGACTTTAAAAGAAGACTTTGGAGTGAACGTTGCAGAGTTTTCCTCCAAATGGACTGTGGTTTTCATGTGATCCAAGTTTCTTGGTGTTATTTTACAGAATGTTACTGGGATGGAAATGAGTAAGTACTTCACGAGAGATAAATATATATATACACACACACACATATACATATCACTGATTAGGTGATCACCTGACTAATTGCTCAACGTTGACTTCTGGGACACTCTTCAGAAAAGTACCTACATTAAGTGTCCCTTAATTATGCAATGCTTTCATTTGTAATAATGCTGCCTGGAGATTAGGACACATCTAACTGAATAAACAAATGAATATTCCACACTGTACTAATAGCATGAGTGTCCTATCTGGTATTAAGCCTATCTGCTCAACTAGCCATGAGCAAGTCTGGAAAGCTACTCAGCTAATTTATGACCATTGCTTATGAAAAGTTTTTTGGATCAATGAGCTATCACTGAGCCTGTGTTGTTGCATTTTGGCTCTCCTACCTCATGATGTGAAATCTGGACCTGGAGTTCCCGGATGTTGCTGGTTGCTATTGGCTTGTCTTGGATCTCACGATGGGCACCCTCTATCATTTGCTGTAAATGTTTCATTTCTTGCTCATATTGCTCGTACTGAACCACTGCTTCCTAGAGAGGGGAAAAGAAAATAGAGTGTCTACATGAAAATAAATATTTACTTAGTTCAACCATAACTGATCTCCCTTCGGAAGCGGAGCAAACTTACATCTATCTGGCACTCGCACCTGGATAAGCAAAGCAGAAATATAGCCAGGAAAAAGACCGTTCAGAAATATTGTGAACGGCAATGAATTCAATGGTTTCATTTATTTAACTGTTTCCAAAAACCAGTTGACAAGACATATTCTTTTAGATATCCAATATAAGGAGCTAGAACTTCTGCTTCCAACAAGTACCTGCACCCAACATATCGACCAAAAGATAACATTGCCTAGTCTCATGGTTTTACTATAAACCATTTTCATCTGCTTTTTCACTTCAAGCCTCCATTTCCATCCTGAAATGGAAAGACTATACGACAAAGTTAGATTTTACAGAAAATACAACTGGGAGAGGATTATAAAGGTTGATTCAAACCACTATGCTACCAGTGTGGTTATCAGTTCTTTCTATCATAGATTTACCAGCAGTTTGTCTAACCTGTCTTTAAAACTATTCAGTGTGACATTGTGTCCTTCCTTGTACTTAAGTAAGCATTAAGCATCCTTAATGATCAAAAGTCTCTTCTGTTATCTAAATTGAAGCTCTGTAGTTGTACCCTAGCTCACTATGTATTTTTCTATCGCTAAATAGCATGAAAGAAAAGCTCATTCTCTTCTTCTTTTGAAATACCTTTTACATGTTTAGGTATGAATTCAAGCACTCAAAAAAAACATAGTTTTCTTGTATCTAGCAAAACTTGAAAATGTAAATTTAATAGATGCTGAATGATTCCAATATCAGAAAGCAAATATACATAAATTTTAAAGAAAGAGAAAAAAAATACTATTATTATTCTAGAAAGCTACTTAATTAACTCTATAGTTTTTTGTGCAATCATTATAAGCAGTTGATGTTATAATGATATATTAATTTCATTAACTGATTTTATATATATTATAAAATTAACCTGCATACAATTGTGTATTTGTCTAGTCAATCCTAACAGCACTACAAAAACCAATGCAAGATCAAGGAGAGAACAGAGATGAGAGTCTGATGAGTAAATCAACAGTGAACATGATCATGAATGTTAAACCCCCCAAAAAACCATGGAGTCAGAAGTCACTAAAACTTAGTGGGGAACTTCTTAATGGTAGTACATGGAAAAGTGGAATGCACAGAGATACAAATTTCTCTGTTTTCATTATAATTTGTATGGCACTGTTCAAGTTACTCAGAAGAATTTATGGCGTGAAGTTACACTTGCCTGCATGATGTTGCACTGCTGAATGGCAGTGTGCTGCAGGCGGCTCGCCTCCTCCTGGAGCCGGAGGGCACTGTGGCACATTGGCAGGCCAGTGACCACCTCTTCTGGAATCCTGAGGGCACTCTGACAGACTTGTACTGCCTGAACTTTTGGCTTCAGTGACTCCATTTCAGACAACAGATGCTAGAAACAAAGTCAGTGCCACAGTAAGACAGTTTTGCAGAACTCCCACAGTATGCAGCAAAAAAGAAAAAAAAAAACCAAAAAACAAACCCAAACAATAGTGATGAGTTCAAGCACTAAGACAAACAAATTTATGTGATTTATGTATAGACATATTTTGATGTTAAAATCCAAGTGGAACAACTTGCTGAGACACAGAAGCACATTTTCAAACCAGCAAATGAATCAGGTCGTGTTCACAACCTTCCTTTGAAAATACAAACCATGGCTGAAAATGTTGCTTAAAATTCAAAAGGCAATCAAACAGAAAGAAACACAGCTACACAGGAATCTTTTGCTTTGAATAATCACGCACTGGATTCCTTTGTTAACAGTCTCTATTCCATTCACAATGTCCATTCAAGCTGTCTGTTCATATGCATGAGAAGGGTCTAAGTGCAATGACTGGAGAACAGATTTGATCAGCATTCTTTTTATTTTCATTTGGGAGTTTAATTTATTCACAGATAGAAAAAGAAAAAAAAAAAGGCAAAGTTGATGAAAAGGGCCTTAGCACATTAGAAAAAGATTTTAAGTTCAACAGATATAAATCAGCTAGACAATGTATGTGGCAAACAGGGATAAAGGGACTGGCTGTCTCTCTTCTCCTACCCCTTGTGCAGAAAGATAGCTAAGTAGGTCTGAAGTGCATACAGATGAGAGGATTGTGATTTGCTCTTTATTCCTGTGCCTTCATAACATATGGTGGATAATTGGTGGTGGAGATTTGGTATAAAGACCTATTCCTTGGACTTCACTGGTGAGGCCTCTCCTCTAGCAGGCCCCATGCTGCTGGCAAAGGGTGCCTTTACTGTGCAGTCAACACCCAGAGGTGCCCTGGGGGCTGCATGCCAGCCAAGCACTCTCCAGGCTCTCTGGTCTGGTGAAACAGGAGGGCAGGGGCTACAGCCCCTTTCTGTACAAAAGGAAGTCATACTGTGAGACCTGCTAGAGCCAGGACAAAGAATACACAGAAACAACAGTGTAAACTCCATACTCCTTTACCCTTACAGTGGGTGATGTGTTTCACTTACACTCTTCAATGCCATATTCTGAAATTTGGCTGCAAGTCCCTAGAATAAAGACTGCGTATATTAATCAAAAGGGAAAACTTTGCAAATTTACCTTTCATCCATATGTTTTTCTGCAGATTTTATTCCTAAAGAGGACCTGTTGACATTTAGTTTTCACTGGCAGACTTGCTTGCAGCAAGAAACAATTCTTAAGCAACTCAGAAAGCTGTAACTTGGGTTATTTTTCTTGTTATGAGACTGAGACCAAAAATAACAAATTGGCAAATCTCTACAGTAGACCAAGTGCAATACAGACAGAAGCAATATCTTGTAGAGGTAATTCAACTAAACATACAAAAATGTACCTGGCCTTAAGGAAAACTGAATTTTCTCTTAGCTTTCCAGATGATTATTGGGGGAGCTAGCAACAGACTATCTCATTGCATCTCTATCTGTAAAATGGTGATAACAATCTATACTTCCTTTTGAAGTACTTTAAGAACCCGTTGATGGAAAGCACTGGATAAGAAATGAGCTTTATTGTTATTATTAATATGGATTAAACTTGGGTGCATATTTCTCAAAATTGCATCAACCTAAGAACAGACTCACAAAGGATTACATGTCAACCATTCTCTTTGAGGGAATGATTTTTCCTTCTCCTCCATTCCTCATTCTCTTGGCAGTTATTTCAGACTAGACTCTAAAATGATGACCCACCTAAGAAACACCACAATTGGTCCCACCAACATTCATTAGTCTTTGTGTAAGTTCACACTACTCAAGTGCTAACTTTGAGGTCCTGGCCTTTTACCTGTCTGTGAGAAAGTTGCTCTTTCAAGCTCAAATGCCCGAGCTCTGGAGAGGTCAATGTGGCTTGGGCTTGCTCCAGTGCAGCCTGCAGGGCTGCCAGCTCAACTTCAAATTTCTTCATGTCCTGTAACACAACACATTTGATTCAGGGATGAATAAAAAAAAAAAAAAAAAAAACAAACAAAAACCTATATATATCTCTCACTAAAAATATATCTGTCTGGATTTTATAGCTATGTCCCTTATATCCAGTGCCAAAACTAATTCATAATTTTAACAATGAATTTTAAATGTTTAAAATATTAGATAGAAATACCAGTCATATGACAGTCTAGAAGAAGAGGTCTCAAAATCAGTTATTATTTTAAGTACTTCTTCAATCTCAAATACAGCACATACTTTATAAAGCTTATTTCATAAAGTTGTGGCCTAGAAAGGAACTTGAGATGTCCTCTAGTCATCTTCCTGTAATAAGATAGGACATAACTGTCTTATCTTTACGGACTGTTAGTAAACACCACTAGCATTGGAGTCCCACTTATCTCTACAGACAACATATTCCACTGTTTCAGTACTCTTTTTTTGTAGAAAGTTTTTTCTGATGGTCTGACATGAAGTTATCTTGTTGCAGTTTCAATCCTCTACTTACTATCTCATTGACAATAGACATGAAGAACAAATTATTTTTATTCTCTCTGAATACATCATCTGTTAGGATAATCCTTTTTCATGCACCTTTTCTACAAATTTATACAAGTATCACAACCGTCACTATCCTCTGTTCATTCTCCAGTCAGTCTACATCTTTCTCTAAGTGCAAAACTGGACATAGCTGAAACCTCGCTAGTGACCAATAGGTAGAACAAAAGGACTACTTCACATACCTTACAGTTATACACTTGGTGTTTGTATTTTTTACAACAATGTGACATTGTTCACTCATGTTTCCATGATCCGTGCTATTAAACTTAAGATTTTTCAACAGGGTGCGTCAAGCCAGTAGTTCCTCACTCAGATAGACCCATGCCTGGTTCTTCCTATCTAAGTTTGCCCCTATCCTTGATGAACAGCAGCCTAATTTTTTTCAGGTACTCCCTGTACATTTGATGTTGTCTAAGCATCCCAAAAGCCATGACTTTTAAACCATCATCCAACTCATTAATGAAAATATTGAATAGTGCCAGATCCAAGGGAGAACCCTGCAAAACCCTACTTGATATGGCCTCCTTTTGGGCTGTGAACCATTGATAATTACACACCCATTAAGTTTTCTAGCCAGCTTTACACCTATTTATTGTATTTTCAAATAGATAAGCTTATTAACTTCATTAATAACAATATCATGTAAAACATTATTAAAGTCAAGATATATGACATTGTGTATTTATCTACAAATCTATTACTTTCACATTAAATTGGACACTCTTGATATGATTTTCCTTCTTCATAAATTTACATTGGCTTCTATTCATCTCCATGTTTTCTTTTAAGAATTTACAAATATTTTATTCAATCGTTCCAATATTTTGCTGAGAACTGAAGCTAGTAAGTTTCACTTCTACTATGCTTACTTGTATGCAAATCTCTGGTTTGTTCCATAACAAATAATAAAAAAATATAATAAAAGCCTTCAGCTCATAAACTGTGGTTTACTGAGTTGTACTTTTGTGATGGAAAGAAACTTCTTCAAAACCTCTCTGTTATGGCTGCTGCAGCTGCAGCATTTCTGCTATGTCCTATGAATGTTGTGAAATAAGAGTCAAATGTGGAGAAGGACCATTTTTAACCTTAGCTGCAGTTGCCCTAACAATTAGTGATCGCCTGTTCTCTTGGTTGCCTTTAGGTATTTTCCTATATAGTAGCATGTAACTGTAGCAGGTGACAGCAGCAGAACTCCAATAAATATAGTAATTATACCATTCTAATATTTATTTGTTTCTTGAATTACTGTATCAATTTTTTTAAAAAAAAGGTAAAATTTCTTGCCCTGAAGGTAAGAGCACGTAGAAAAGATTTCCATGCTTTTCCCTGTGTTTTGCACCAGTTTACCATACCCTCAGGCATTGCATATGCATAACACCATTTACATTAACAATAAACCCATACAGAAGAGCTGCACAGAAATGTCAGGGACATGAAAAAGCACATTCATTCTTTTCATTGCACTCCCTTGTAGAGGTAGGTCTTACATTACGGAATCCTGGTCTGGTCCAGTACTGATCTGAATTAATAGATAGCAGGCTTTAGATATCTTTTAAGAGAAAAATAAAGGAAATGGCCCAGTATAAGTGCCAACACAGATACTTTTCAAGTATCGAGGCACAGGTGCTCAGTGCCATTTGAGACACACCATGATCCCCAATACATCCATCCCGAATGGGCAAATACGACAGGACGAGACAGGAATCTTGTTCCCGTCTGGAGCAGCACCTGAAGTCAGTACCTCAAACAGTGCAGGACATCTAACTTCAGACAACACTATCATGCCCTTTATAGACCACAGACAATCTGCACTGCTAATAGTCTCAGAAACGTGACGTGTACATCACCCTAGCTGCCAGCTAGCATTAGAAAAACTGCTTTCATATATACCTTGGCAGCATCTTGGAGATTTGGTAGCCGCACTTTGATAACTTGCTGTAATTCCTCTGTCCGCCGTCCCAGTTCCAGCACTTGCTGTGACATTCCTCCAGTACAGTATACACTTGCCATATACTCAATCCTCTCACTCATGGCCTCAAGATCACCATGAATCTCTCCAGACTCATCAAGCATAGTCTAGATGGAGATAGGAACAAATTGAATGCCAGAGTTGAGCTTCAGGTTAAACATATCTTTAAGTATATTCCTGTTCTGCAAACTCCTCAATTTGTACACATCTGTAAACATAGGATTAAGTTCAACTAATTTGCTGTAAGGCTTAGGCAATATGCTTAATTCTGAGTGTATACTGAAGTGCTTCATCTTATGGAGACTGGGAGACAAAAGAGTAAGTTGTGAAGCTTCAGCAGCATTCATTTTAATGTTTTGCTATACACACTTGCCTGTAAAAATATTATACACACAATTTATGGATAGGATTTGTTCTGGAAACCCGATGTACCTAATAGGAAGCAACAGAAAGCACTTGTGTGCAACATTATAGCAGGGCAGTAGTCATCAATGCTGTCTAAAAAATGGCTACCAAAGTGTTCTGTGGGATGGCATTGGTTAAACTCATATCCTCATCAACTTTTGAAGGAGAAAGCCATAGCAAAAACAAACCAGAAAAATTATCTCCCAGCTATCCTCAGAATAAGTTGCCTGGAGGTTCCTATTCAGAATAAGAAAGCATTACATGCTATGTTGCCCCAATGTAAGTGAATGCAGCTGACAATTAACTAATGTATATATTAAAAACATAATTAACGCAGTCTTATTTTGGCATTAGTGATACACGATCATCTTATGATACTTTGATTTGTTTCACATGGTCATGTAACACTGGGCAAGCTCGAACCTTACCAAGCTGTTCCACTGATCCCACATTTACACATTCCACACACAGAATAAATTGCACTGTCACAGAGACAGCAAAACACTCTGATGTGAGATGTTCAGGAAGCAACTGGAAGAAACTCATCCATTGGGTATCAGTCTGAGAACATTTGGTGTGAAACTCATCAGATGAGAACAATGGCTATACCAACTTAAGATAAAGGAGAAAGGGGAAAAAAAAAACCAAACATGAAAATTGTGTTTGGTTAACTAAAATTTTAGAGGAATACTAGCAGCAACGAGGTACTGAGTGTGATAGAATCTCAGCATATGGACACACTGTTTGATCAAAAGCTACTATGAAGCCAATGTACTTGAGTAAACATGGAGATCAACTTTGAATCACATAGTTTTATTCAACAATATATCTTAATTTCAGTCTTCAAAACAATTGTCCAAAACAAGTCAATCGTCTTTAAGACTTAGGACAACAGTCAAAGAAACCTAGCATTTTAAGACTTCTTTTTCCTTAAGGAAAGGAGACCAAAAAAGTGTAGGAAATAAAATTTCAGTGCTCAGAAAAAATCACTTCTTTTATACACTGCCCTTTAAATTTCATAGCTGATATAATCACCTGGTAGGCTTTAAACTGATCACGAAGCTGAGAGGAAGAATTCCATGTTATACTACCATGCACTAGGATATTTGCTTTCTCAATCCATTTCAGTATGAACTCCAGCATCTCATTGTATTCTTCCAAGTGTGAAGCAGCCTGGATATAAAAGAAAAATCCACTTAAGCCTAAGATGTAATTCTATACAGTTCTTAGGGATTAAGAAAATTACTTTTATTTCATCTACTGATAACTTGGGGATCGTTTTAACAACTTTTCCTTACTGTTGAATATAATTTAATTACTTCTGTATTTATGGAGTTAAAGCAGGTCTGCTTCCAGTGACAAGAATATCTATTCCTTCCAGGGGAAAAAAGGCACTACAAGAATGTAGGTCACACTGGGAGAGTGCACTGATGCTCAAAAATATCCCTAGAGGGTACACTTCCAGCACATATTCAGCCTCACATGTAAAGTTCCAAAATACCTTCTTACTCAGTTTGTGGCTCACTGCGAGCCTCTTCTACGTCATTTCTTACTTTTCTTTTTCCTCTTTCCATGTCATCCCCAAAATCACCTTTATCTAAAACCTGCTTTGTCTACTCAGCCTGTCATATTTCCATGAAAAGAAATTATGCACTTTAATTCAAAATACAGGACAAAAGCTCTGCTTCCCGATTCTTCCAATCTCCCTCTTAGCAAAGTACTCTTTAGTTCAAATTTTCTTCTCACCTAGCCCGAATAATATCACTGATTTTCATGCTTTTGTCTTGAATCAAGGATGGATCAAATCTGAGGAGACAAAACTGTATTTGCATGCAGTTTGCTTACCCATCATTTTTTATGACAGGAAGTGGATTTCTTGGTGCTGAACAAAAATATCCTAACAGTTAAATCCCTTCACCAAGTACATTTGACTGAAATCTTACTTTGAAAGTAATTTTCTATCTCTTTTTAAAAACAAGAATATCATGAAATAGTTATCTTTTTCAAGCCTTACAGAAGCTTTTTTATGCATGCAGAAAAGAGAACTCATAATTTATCAGGGTATTGGTGGCAGAATCATAGAAAATCCATTTCTTTCTTTTAGCTAGACATTTTTGGGATAACAACAATTACAAAAAAATACAAAAGAAAGAGTTTCAGGGACCTTGAACCACAGAAGAAGCATCTTTATGAATGCTGAAGTGTTGCACAAACATTATGCATTACCAGGGCTTTTCTGTTGAATCTACAAATTATATTCACCCTCTATAGATTTTGACTAGAGCAAAACTTTTTTTTTTTTTTTTTTTTTTTTTTTTATTCTTCAAATATAGGGAACAAGTGAAAGAGAAGAG
>VZTL01008398.1:1141-13034 GCA_013400535.1 Scopus umbretta
CCTACTGGGAGCACATGGATCAAATATCAAAGTAGGTATGATATTTCTGCAGGAGAGGGAGCAGGCTTGAGGAAGATATTGAGACTGTGTGTACATGGAGGAGTGTCAGAAGATATCTCGATGAAGGTTCCAGCAGTCATAAACAAGTCCACATAAAACCAATAGCCTGACAGAGATTGAAATCGTGCCAAAAAAACATTTCTTGAAAATTTTGGAAGATAGGAAATGAAAATCCAGTTCTGCTTACAAAAGTGACATCCAGCCATTCTTCAGTAAAATTTGAGCACTAGAACCTTGTGAGGTTACTTGAGAAGACTTATTACCTGAAATAACATAAACAGGGACTATCTGTGAGACACAAGCAGTTATTAATATAGACGAGAAATATGACAGCAGAGTGACAGCTTCTCAAACACAACTCTGCTAACAGTAGGTGAATCAGCAGCTTTCTTCTAGCAGGTCTAATTTGTAAAAAGCAAAAACAGAATCCAAAACAAGATAAACCAAAACTTGCTATCTTTGCATTCAGTTGGAGATGGTAAAACTGAAACCCAGGCACACTGGGTCCTATCCTGGTCTGCAGGAACGTTCTGGCAATTCAGTTAAAGGAAAATAAGGTTGGACAGGCCTTGATGCTACAGTTGTTCTTACAAGCACTTTATCCTTCATGTCATCATGAATGTTTTCTGAAATCCAGATCTCAAAGGATGGGATTTCTAATAGCACTTGCAAGTCTCTGAAAAAGTGTAGTTCACTTAGGTGTCTTTGGAAATCCAGTCCAAATATGCTTACAGGACTCTTTCTGAAAACGCCTTCTCTACTGCACAGATTTGTATGTGGCCCAAAGCTCATTATATGAGTGCCCTCAAAAATTCAGCAATATCCAAATCCAAATTGGATCAGGATAAATAACAGTCCTAACCTCCGTAAAGCACTACGGAGGCTCTGAAAGCAATCTGTATAAGCATTGCCACACTAACAGCAGGACTGAAGCGCTTGATATGGCTGCAGCAGAAAGCAAGCATGGCCTTCTGATCCAGGCCTGAGGTTTGTTGCAGGTACATCTCTCCATCTGACACCTACTGAGTTCATCATAGAAGCTATTCTACATTTTATTGCTCTTTTTACATGAATAAAGGATTTCAGGACTTGGCCTGATGTTAACAACACAGCTAACTGGAAACTTTTCAGTAAAATATGCTATTTCAAAGCCAAAACGATTTGTGGAAATATTTCAGCTTCAACGGAGGCTTTATTTACAGGACATCTAAGAGGAGTGTGACAATTGTCCCTGCCTTGGAATTTGATTCACTTTATACCTCTGCTACAGGTTTTCTGTGTTATCTGGGCCAAACTCCTTTACTATCTCTACACTTTGTCTGCTCTTTCCTTCAAAATGTAATGTCCTCAGAGACAAAGCATGCACATTTCTTAAGCTTCAGATATTTTATAAGTCATTGCAGAAAGCACTTGTAAGTTCAGTTTGCTCCATGGTCCAGCACATGGCTGAAAAGTGACTTCCAGCTGCTATGCTTGTTCAGTATGACAGGGCACATACCCTCTGGAGGACACCCTTGACTCTTCCTGAGGCTAAACTTGAAGATTTGCCAATGGTCTGGAAAACCAGGCAAGTCTTGCAGTTACCCTTGGATAAGTCCTTGAGATAAAGAACAGGTGTACCCTGGGCCTCTGCAAAACAGAGATAAATATCCCTTCTCTAATTTCCAAGAAATGTTGCTCTCAGCTAAGAAATGCAGCTGCCAAAGTTGCCACAAAAAGGAACTGCTACATTCTACCATGTAGGCACATAGGGACGTTTTTTCTTGAGAGCTGCTGCCCTACAGGATTTTATTTTCCTAAGATTTGTGAAGCTAACTTGAAATATTTTCTTCATCAAGAGCATAAAACAACATGACAGAAGAATTCCTTCCTATTAGATTATATCCATGAATGAAAGTTTAATTGTTTAGTTTAAAACTGTTTAAGGAAACCTGCACATGAATAGGAAGTCAGACTTTTAAGAAAGGCAGTCATAAATATAAACAAAAACGTGATGCCAAATAGCAATTAGTGCTTTGTTCCTTTTTTGAATGACAGCATGCCTTAAACTCATTCATTTCCAGTTCTGACTTGCTGTAATGTGTAAAAATACTGCTGTAATACTCCACTAAATAAGCTTTGTCTTTTTCTCTTGAGGTTCATTGGCTTTTGCTGACTTTCTATGCAATGTTTTCCCTTTATTGTGCAAGGCACAAAGGTCTCCACCTCTTTTTTTAACTTTGGAACGGCAATTATTCATAACCGACTTACCTGGAAATGTTTCACAGATACAGACAGAGATAGTGCTCACCAGTGGGAGTGCTAACAAACTGACTGCCGGTATTTTAAATGCTGTGGCATGTAGAGTCAGTGCAGATCTAGATGGTTCTAATTGCTTGCAGTTGTTGAGTGACTGTCAAAACCATTTATTCTTACTGCTGATGGTAAATTTTCAGGGAAACGTCATTGTAGACAAGAAGGTAGATTTTTCAAAGGCACAAATGGTAGTCAGGCATCTCACTGCCATTTGCTCCTTTGAAAACCCTGCCCAACTCCTTAGACAAGTTGCCTGGCAAACAGATGTGTAAGGATAGATTGGACATTTAGGTATCAACACCATCTTTGAACTTCTTGGATGAAGAGTCTGCCAACATTTTTTTTGGCCTTTCTTCTAACACTTAATGTCTTCTAAGATGAAACACTAGCAAGTTCTTTAAGCTCATGTTATTTTAAATACAGGCCAAGACCTTTAACGAATTTGCTTAGTGGTGGCAGAGGAGGAAGAAAGATTTGGTCCTAAGTGTTGTTCAATAGCATGTCTTGGTTTTCTCTGGATGGTAGCCAGGACTGATATTTAAGAGGTGTTTTGCTGATGGACTATCTTACCTCAGTGACAATAACAGAGTAGCACAGTCCCCAGCAGCTTATCCATCTAGCTAAATCTATGAACAGATTCATAAAATCAGAGAAAATTCACAGAAGAGCCTTCAGGAATTTCACTCACCATAATCAAAAGAGAAAGGAATATAATCCTCTTCTAGAGCACTGGTTCTCACACTTTGGGGGCAAACAGAGCATTGTCAGCACTCCAAATTCATCATTAACCACCAAGCATAGTTAATCAAACTTTCAACTGAAAAAAAAAAAAAAAACCAAAAAACAAAAAACCAAAAGTGCGATAATAGAACTTTGACCACAAAGATAATAGGACTTTGAAGGCCACCTGCCATTATCTCACAGACCACTGATTGTCCTCGGACTAGAATCTGAAAGCTGCTTTTTATGAAGTTTCTCAAACTATCTGCACAGTACTGTAAATAAAAAATCTTAAGAATTAGTGAAGTATCAGTAAAAAATTCAGTGACTGTTTAACTTGCAGTGTTTCGAATTATTTGATTTAAAAACATGTATGCAGTAAGGAAAAGTTTTTCCTATATCTGTTCTCAGCAGAAGCCCAGAATTAGCATTGGCAGCTTATAGCAATATCTAAAAGGAAAAGAAAAACAGAAACTACCAAAGCAGTTGTGAACTAATGCTACAGTACTAGAAGTGTGACATGGAGATCAGCCTAGAAGGAAATTTATTGAGATAGGAAAACTAAATTAATTTATGATTTTATTTCATTCACTATATATATTGCATGTTGAAGATTAAGAAACTAAGGTCTTGCAAACAAAAAGCTGACTGCTGCATTTTACTCTAAATTTTCTTCAGATTGAAACAGCACATTTTTTCTAGAATATGAACATTTAAATTTTTAATGTTAATTTCACAATATATGATACAAGTTTCGTTAATCACTGATGGTCTTTTTGAGGTCACAAAGCAAGTCTCCCTATTTTACTGCAAATTAAGATGACCGCTCATGAAGTAAAAAGTTTCAAAGAATTTCAGCAAGTGTTTCAGTTTAATAAAAGGCCCAAAATAATATCACAGAAAGCTTGACAGAAAAAGAGTCAGTCAGTCTTAGATCTAGGAAGACAGCTAGAATCTAGAAGCAGCTTTAAAGTATCAACAGTGTTCAAGAACCATTTTCTCTTGCTTTTTCATCAGGTGCCTTAGGTGCATTTGACAATGACATAGGGTCGAGGGTCTAAAGAACGTGCTGACAACACGACACAGTTAGCAAGCAGGGCTTAACATACCTTCTGTACACATCTGAAGACCCTGATGTGGTGCCTACTGCTAGAAACCTATTTAAATGAATTGAGTGACTATAATGAGCATCTGCCTAGGTCTATAGCACCAAAGATCCAAATTTCTACAGGCTCCACTTAAGGAAAATTCCCAGTGTTATCAATGGGTGGACTCCACAGCACCTTCCGAGTCCAGAAGATACAAAAATAAATTAAAAAAAATTGATGCCACAGAAAAAGGTGTAAAAATCACTGAGAAGATGAAAGTAGAGAAAGCTTCCTGGTGGGACTTTTAAAATTTGCTTTAACTGGAACTGAAAGACCTGGTCTTCAGAAGAAGTCCTAGTTTTCACTAACTCCAAGCTTTCTAACATGATATGGAATTTCAGCATTGAGACAAAAAAAATGAGGAAAGCTTAACCTACAATTACTCATCTAATAAAGTCCAGAGTCTCATTCTTAAGTGGCTGGGATAGCCAAATTTTATCTGGAATAAGCATCTGAACTTCTGGGACAACCTCCAAACCTTTTATGATACATCTAAAATACACCCTTTTTTAACAGTCCATATGCTCTTTGCCAGTCTTCTACCTCCAAACAGAGGCACTATACAGCCAACTCTTAATGCATATTAAATCCCCTGGTCGACACTCTTAGTCAGAAATAAAGTGCCCTTGATCTACTGTAGCTTTATCCTCCCAGTTTAGTCTCTCAAATTTGAAAGTTCACCAGTGCTTATATAAAGATTTCATAAGTGTAACAGAGCAGTAACTTATGTTCTGATTCCTGCACTTTTTCTCGATTTTCCTCAACTCTCCTAAGTGTCCCCATAAAGAAAAACCTCCGGGGGGAGAAAGGGACTCACGGTACCCTAGACTGTAAGAGCAGGGCTCCAAGGGACCTTTTGCATCTGTCTCTGCCCTCTTATGTTTTATGCTGCCCCATTCCCTTTCATGTAATTAATCTGACAAGTTTTTGAACAGCTGTCTAACTTATTCCCTGAGCCTCAGGTAGAAAATTTTTATCTTCTTTAAGAACAACATGGAAAACCTTTCCAAGTCAGTTAACAGTTTGTCTCACTGTGGGTTTTCAAAGTCTGAGTACAGATTTACAGCATGTTTTATGTATATTTTTTTAGTCCCAAGGTCCCTTCTCTTCACAGATACATACACAACGTGTCATGTAGAAAATATAAATTGTTGATTGTACAGGCACTTTCCTCCTTTTTAAACCTTTCCAAAGGTCTTTTTGTTAAATACACCCAGACACCGTTTGACAGATGAGGGGCTAATTGCTCTGTGAATTACCTCTATCGATTCCTGTTTCATGTTGAGCCAAACAAACAAAAGATATTAATGCTTCGAAAAAAATGAATGATGACCTTTCTCTGCAAACACAGCTTGCGGCCTCTGATTATTGGTGATTCCAAAGAGCAGCGGTCAATCGCAATAGCTGTAACGCTATGATCACTATAATAAGCTTGCCTGACCTTCTCTGCCATGTTAAGTGGTTTAAATTTATTTGCCCAACAACAGTGGAGCTTTCATTTAAAGTCACAGAACATTCAATTCTGTCTAAAGATCCAGGATATTTTTTAAAAGCTTTACCTGTTTAAAAAAAAAAAAAAAAGTGCCCCACTTGGAAGTGATAGTAATAATGGGTACAAGACATAGCCAAGGAGTTATTTTAACCTGCATAATCAAGAGTCCTTGTTATGGCTCTAACAGCATGGATTTTTCTTGAGCATTTTGCCTTCCCACTGCTCCACTCATCTTAGAAGTGTAATCTATTTTGCACTCTCCCTTCAACAGAGTTGCAGTTGGGCACTATCTTTGCAGTTATCCCAGCTGGACTAAAAGAAAATCATTATCATTGAATGCAAATGCAGTCCTAAAATCCAATCCCTGTAAGCAAGATTTCCCGAGAAGTGGTTGATAGCAGAATTTGGCTACAAGCAAAACTCCTGCAAGTCCTTCATTGATGTTCTCTCTCTTTTCCCTCTTCCTAGCCAGGGTTAGTGTGAGAAAAAAAGTAGAAATCAAGGTGAGGCAAATCACAGACGATGAAGTTCTTATCTTTTTGCTGGAAGCAGTCTGCAAATTTGCTGGAATATTCTTTATCTTGAGATTTCTGCCTTCCTCCTTGGTTTCCTAAGGACAAGAAATACGTGCAAGACAATCTTTTGTCTTGATGTCTGCGATAATATGACACCATATCCATAAAACAGGAATAATAATCCTTAGTCCCCTTTTCAAAGTGCTTTTCTAAGTGTTGGATACAGCAACCTGAGTAAAGTCCTTGGGAATTCAACATTCATTTTGATCACTGCTATAAGCCACTGTAGTCTGGTATCAAATGAAGGCTGAAATACAGCAACAGGAAAATATGGTCTAAATTTGTTAGAGACAAAAATACAGGATCAGAAATTATTCCTGGGGGAAACAAAAGCCAGCAGAAAGCTATTCACTTCTCTCAGCCTCATTTTTAAAATCCTATTTACCTTCCTCTCTGCAAGGAAACAAAACCACTGTTGCTTGGGAAATTCCCTCTCTTTCCACACATACCAAGTATCAGCTTGGGGTCAGGGCTCAGCCCAGCTCCACCACCTCCCCACAAGGTTGCCCTCACCCTCCTGGTCCCCATCCCTGGGGGCTCAGCATGCCTGCAGCTTGTTTGGCTGATGGCTTCTGAGCATGTGGATTCAGCCAGCATCCACTCCATGAGACTCACTTCCAGCCCAGTTGTTAATTCCTTTCTCTATTCCCCTAAAATAAGAGGGAATCCGGGGAGAAGCAACAAATAGTCATCAAAGTGACTCTGCTGTGAATACAAGGCAGGATTAAGGAAAGGAAGCTCAGATGTCCTGGCAAGCTGATGGCATCCTCAAAGGTAGATTTAAGTAGCGATGTAGATGTGCTTAGCTTGAGGAAATCTTGGAAGCGCAATAAAGCAGAGTCAAGTGCAGGAGAGTAATACTTGCCAAAAGAAGTGGTGAATCAGGTAGTCAAACCATAGAAAAGAATACAGGAAGGAGAAATGTGGGGAAAGTACCCTAAAATTTTCTCTGTTGGTGTACTGGCACAGAACATGACTGTAGAGGATGTTTGTGTCTGTGAAATAAACTTCTTCCCTAAATGAATTTATTATCAAAATGCCCCTGAGGCTGGAATTTAATTTCAAATAGAGCTTAAGTAATCAGACATCTATGTCTTGGAGCTGTGAAAGTCTGAGGCCTGTTGTGCTGCAAGACACAGCTATATCTTTAACATCAAAAATTAAAGTTCTGAGAAAAGTGTGGTTTAGGCTTAACAAAATTCTGATGCATTTATATATCCTTATCAGAGTCGCACCCAAGGAAGGAGCAGTCCTTTTAAACCTCAACGTGGCAAATAGCCTTGAATCATGAGAACGGTGGAGGATGAAATATCAGTGGCCAGACCAACGAAGACTTCTTTTCTACCCACCTAAGCAGTCGCATCCTCGTTGTAGTTAATGTCCAGCCTGGCCATCATGGAGAAGGGCAGGTCTTCACTTGGAAAATGTAGTGTAGTGTAAAGCACCACTCTGCATCAGTAGATCACAGTGAAGTTAAAAGACCAAAACAGAAGCATTTCTATAGAGGGGGAAACTGAGGCACAGAGCTGGAGAGAGGCACACAAACGAGAAGGAAAAGGAAGAAATTTGTCCACCTGATCCACAAAGTTTTACTTCCACGATTCAAAACAGGATTTGTGATAAGGAACTTTTACAAATTCCTTCTGCTGCATCTTTTTGAATGTTTTAAACCCAATATATTGAACAAGCAGGTAAGTATTCACAAACCTTGAAATAAAGAGGCATCTGGCTAAGTACTGAACAGGTGTTGAAAATATGTTCACACAGTTGTCAGGGTTTTTCGATATACTGATATTCTGGAGACACTGGGTGTTTTCTGTTTGTTTGTGGTTTTGGTTTTTTTTAATTAAGACATCTTCAGCATTTTTGCCTGGGCTGTTGAGTGCAGAAAAGGTGGGGAAGGAGAGAAGTGGTGGGAAGAGGTATATCTTAAAATGCAGTCTTCCTACAGGCCAAAGCCAGCTTGACTAAGGATTAAAACTGTGCTCATCTGTTATGTACTAAAAGGTTTTCTCATCTGCCTAAGGGGTTGGTGCTCTCAGACCAGTCTATTACTCCTGGTGCTGTATCTTCCTACAGCCATTTTTTTTTTCTTAAAAATGCCCAGGAGGCCAAGAAGCACAGGGGTGAGGATGCTCCTGCTCCCAAGAAACTGCTCCAGAGCTCCCAAGTCACTTTTACCCATTTCCATGCAGTCACTTCAGTCCCTTACAAGTTCCTTTCCAGGGCATTTTCTTCAGGACTAAACTGGACTTTGAAAACGTAGATGGAATAAAAATTAAAATCTCTGATAAACATCTTAACTAGCTGGAGGTCCTGTGAAGTAGGACCTGAAAAGTAGGTATTGTGTGAGCTTTCCTCAGCCTACCAGCCCCTTTGATTTCAAATACCATCACTGTGTTTGGGTAGGGTACAATATACTTTGACCCGGAGACTGGTTTCTTAGTGATAAGCTCCACCAGTATAGCAGGCAGTAGGACTGGTTTCTCACAAGGGTAGGTCTTCTGAAATGCCATTTCACACCAGCTGGGGATCTGCTCCTTAAGAACAAAGGAAACAAATTACAGCGAGTCGCTAAAGACAGATAGCTGGCATTTCCTCCCACTTGTGCCTCCACCAAGTCAAAAATAGCCCCTGTTCAGGAGACATCACACACAGATGAGGATTCAAACCATTCTGAAATTGAGGATGCTGCTCTGCCACTGTTTCTCCAAGAACACTGATATGCCGTGTTTCTTGTTCGAGCAAGACAGATGAGATAATAGATGGATCTCCAAGTACTGTGGACTTTATAGGACACCTCCCAGTGGAACATCTGCAGTTGTTAGCTCAAGGGATGAAAAGCTTGTGAAGTTGCATTCCCACAGCTAGATGGGACATGGGACTTTCTCCTTCAGCTCAGAACCTTGCATTTCAAATCCTGTCTAGGTAAATTACCTTTCCAGGGGTGGGTATTTCCTTTTTGGATATTCCTTGGAAGTAACCTTCAGGGAATTGACTAACTTCTTAATGGCTTGGTCAGACAAGAAGGAAGGAAACTTGCACTGGTCCAGTGGGAGGCACCACTTCAGGCAGTCAGCATCCTGCAATTCTTCCAAGTCAGTGAATCATAGCAGTTTAACTCGCTTTCAAGGGCAAACTTCTTCCTTTCAGATAGGGCCGATGTAGCAAAAGCAAGGCCTAAAATAGTTCCAGCCGACATTTGGCTTTGAAAACAATTTCAAAGAGTCACTGCTGACTGCTAGGAAGAAGTCTAGCCTTGATCTAGAAGAACTGGACAAAGAATATCTCTTTGAGTCTAAAGTTGGGAAAAAAAGGACCTATTCAAAAAATGAAAATAATTCATAAGATTTACTCAATATCTCCATGTAGCATTCCAAGGAAATGCACAAGCAATAAGGCTCGCCTTTTTTTGCAGTTGCTGGAGATTAGAAATAGTCTGATACCTGCCTAATTTCATGATATACTGTATTATAATATAGTGTGTATATATATATTAAAATATTATATTATATTATATTATATTATTATATTATATTGGAATTAAAAGCAGCTACAGAGCTTGCTACAAAGAAAGTTCATGGTAACATCTTCATCTCTCTGCTATAAAGAGGGCCGTGGCTCCAGGGACTGCTGTGTGGTTTTCTTTACAAAACATTGCTTCATCTCCTCAGTCAGTTGGGTTTACGTTTACATTTTGCTGTACATCCTATTTCAAGTTCAGAGCTATGCTTTTCCAGGTTAACTATAGCCTCCAGACTTTTTGTGAAGCTGACGTCTAGTGGCTAGACATTCACAATAAGTTAGGGCATTGTATCTATCAGGACCCGAGTCTTGTATAATAAGTGAAGAAAATAGCTGAGTAAGTGCTTCAGTGCTTCTTCAAGCTCCTCAAAGAGTGTTTGAATATGATAGTGGGTCAAACAAATTTCTATAGATAATAACTCATATCTAATGGAGGGACCTTAAAAAAAGGTCAGGTGGTAGGAGTTTGGAGTTGCAATTCAGATGCCAGAACTAGAAAATGGTGTCCATTTAGTTTGACCTCCTCATAAGAGGGTACTTTTGAGTCTGATTCCAGTGTCCCTTGGTATGGTGATGACAAGTAGGAGCCAAGGAAACAAATGGGAAGATTCTTATACACAGTCCTTAGACAAACTTTTTTGTTTTTTATAAGAATGGTATTAACATTTCACCTAAGATGGAATCCAGATTAATCTCTTCTTGACTAGTTACGTCCTCTGTTAAAGTTCTGCAAAAGCTTTTTCTTCCTTCCCTAGACTCTTGATTCAAGACAAAAATGCTGGGCTGTGTTCTTGGCAGAAGTCACTGAGAACCAAAAGCTTTTTATACAAAACAATGTATAAAAATGAATTATGGGAGAAGATCAGGAATGAATGCTCTCTTTCTTAAAAAAAAAAATTATATATATTGGTTCTACTGGTTTAAAAGTCAGATGTTTGAACTAATTTCCTTGAAGATGTTATAGGTGGCATCAGTTAATAAAATGAAAAGGTTTTTAAGAGTCAAATATACTTCCCTACATTTATGCAGTTCGTATAACCTTTTGCAACTTAACCCATTTCAGCAGTAAAAATAAAGATGTTTTGCTACAAAACTGAACTGTCCAGTATTCAAACACTGCCCGAGTTTCACAGGATGCAACAGTAAAAGGCAAGTTATGCATTAAAAGAAAATGCAAAAATGGTTGACATCAGAAACATTGTTCTACAGCAATGTTCATATGAAATTGAAATAACTATTCAAGATAAATGGCTAACCTTCATACATATGGCCCATGCAAGAATTAAAATTTATTCTATACGAGTAGAAAGAGATTTTTTCGTTCTTTTTAAATAATTGTTTAAAAAATATTCCAGTCCAAATTATGAACATCAAGCCTACAAAATGTTATTTTTAAACATCAAGCTGTTTTCTTTTACTTAGAGAGAAGCCAAGGAATAAATTGCTAAATATAGTTTATATGTTGGAAACAGTGACACAACCTTCATTCTCTTGATGCTGTAAAATATGTAACTTTAAATATAAATTTTACAGAACAGTATTTTTCTCAACAGAGATTTCATTTCACTGAGTGAATCACATTAATAACACTTAGCTTATATAGTGCTTTTCATCTGTGGATCTCCCAGCACTTTACAAAATGTAAATTCATTACCAATATTTTACAGAGATGCAATAAAGGGATTTGCTGAAGGTTACACAGTGTGGTAGTAACACAGCTGCTGAAGGAGTGAAGTCCCAAAATCTTGTTCCTTGCCTATTAGAAGACAATGACCTGTACATTAATTGGGTTTTTGTTCTTCTTTCAACATGTGTCACTGAAAAAACACCTTGAGAATTTACTATGGTGAAGCAAACCAAGTCAGGTATCATGCAATATTTTGTGATCCAGCCACCTAATACTTGTTTGCTACATTTACCAATGTCATGTCTACACAGACAACTGAGAAAGCCAGGTGTGAAACACCTAAACACAGAACATTCCCTGATTAAGGAACTTGCACTTGAACAAGAACAGGGAAAAAATGAGAGAGAGATGTGACACTAAGCATTTGATAGGTGTCCAACAGAGCTCAGTA
>VZTL01008398.1:31793-52000 GCA_013400535.1 Scopus umbretta
GCTATGATGGTGCAGTGAGTCTCATACAGGCAGATGCTGAGGGGATGGAGTCTGTTTGCCTGTATCGCCTTTCCAAATCAGAGCCTTGCTCCCCAGAAAATGGTTATGTCCCTCCATCCTTCTCGCAGTGCCAATCTCCATGTGACTGAGATTTAGGGCTGGGGGGAGATTTCATAACAATGAGGCATTATTTAAGATGTACCAGCATCCCTGCGTTGCAGATGTAAGCGCAATAAAATTGTCCTATCTGGAGTCCCTATGAATTTCCGTCTTGATTTTAAACACTTAGACTGGCAAAGCCTCGCTTCTACACACAGTGCATCCACCTCCACGTTACACAGTCCAGGGGAATGTTAGGGGAGCACCTAAAATGTAAATCTAAGCCTTTAGGGGGTTAATATGCCAGCTTGAATAACTCCTTTGCTTGAAGTTTATTAAATCCAGCCAGCAGACAGTCTGATTGCTAATAGAATTTCCAGTGTAATATCTCCTTGTAAACAAAATCTTATGGACATCTAAGTTGCATGCATGTGTGTGTGTGTGTGTGTGCACATGCGTGGCCCTTCAAATCTCTCTTCTGCATTTATTAAGCATCAAGAAGTAATCTCCTCATGGTGCAGCCAAATACAAAAAATGAGAACTCTTTAAAACCACCTGTAGGATGCAATGCAAATCCCTGTAAAAAGCAGGTCCTCGGTATAAAAATTACTAAGTTCTTCAGAAAGAGTATACCGATATTTAAACTTTTATTCACATCAGGAGCAGAGTTGTCTTTCTTTTCCCTCCATCCACCCTTTCCTGGTTTTCCTGAAGCCAGCAGACACACACAACGTTGTCTCACCATTTGATCTTGTGCCTTGTGCGCTATGCCCCTATAACACCACACTGGCCAGTGTCCCTCTGAAGTGTGCTCATTCTGTAACCCCCAAGCAGTCAGGATTGTCAAACGTTTTTGTTATCAAAAGAGCTCATCAGGATGATCATCACTTCTGACCATCACAGTACTCACAGGGAGTCCTGTGTTATGTTGTAGTGTGCAAGATTTCTTTATGCTGCTGTGGAAACCAGTGATAATGTCTTGTTGTAGTATAGAGGTAGGTTTTTTGTAGTATAGAGATAGAAAACAACTGATTTGCTTGCTTTTTCCTGTTTACTTTTCCCTCACTTCAATAAGGATCTATACAAGCCCATTTTCTGTATTTGGATCTCCTCACATTTTTCAGCAGGACAAACTAGCTGCATAGGTTGCTATGATCAAGATATTTTATATTATTAGATAATAGTCTTTAATATGTCACTGCCATCTTAAGTTTATGTATTTGAAATAGAAACCAATAGTATGCAAAGTCTCTGTCCCAAGCTTCCTGTAAGACTTACTACATGTAAAACAATTATCAAAATATAAAACTCATGTGATATTACCAATACTCAGTAGTGATGCCACCTGACCTGTCACTCAACCTTCATAGGTAACTTCATGCAACTTTCCTGTTTCTTCCCAAACGAAAGTAAAAGCAAGGCTAGAACATGAACAAGTAGCAGAAGCAGCCCATAGTCATGGTGGTGCTGTGGAAGGGAAATTCATGGGGATAGCTGGTGCTTTAATCTATAAATTTCTCTCTCCACCCCTCAAGGCTCTGTGTTGCCAGCAGCTGTAGCAGCAAGAACTTTCCTTCTGTAACTTCTAGGTAAACCATTTGAGACTCAAGCACTAAAATAAAGTTCACTGAATTCTGCACAACTCTGAAAAGCAGCCGGGATGGAACAAATGCCACCAAAACCGTTGCTGTTACGAATTCAGCTCTTTTTCTTTTTAGCCAAGAGAAGTTGTCCAGCAAAGAGCATTTCAGGAGTTTAAACTCAGTGCTGAAGGCACACAGGCAAGCACATGGAATTCCCTTTGTCCAAAAAGAGACACTTCGCAGGTTTGCTGGCAACCACATAGACAGTGCTGGCATCGCTTTTTCTTGCTCACAGGTAGCCACCACAGGGGCTCTGCCTTGCTTCTGTGAGCAAGGCAACCCAAATTTTGACACCTGAATAGAGGCATAGACTGGATAGGTCAAACTCAAATATCTGGCACGTTTCCTAGTTGCCAATTCATACTGCTTGAGACAGCTATTATACAGACAGAGAGTAGTAGTTCCCAATCTTAGCCTAGAAATCCACAGACATTATTTTTTTAAAATTAAAAGCAAATAAGACTCCTAAATTGCAAGCCTCACTTATCAAATGGCTAATGTTATCTCATTCTGCAGTTTTAGCCAGCTCTCCCCAGTGGTCTGCCAAATAAATACCATTCTTTGTTTCATCCAGATTGATCTTCAAATCAGTCTGCCCTCCACCCAGCTTCTATCTTCTGAAGACACTAAATGTATCATTCCAGCACATTAGTGTAATTGCCTATAATAGAGATGTGCAGTTAGAGGTAATTTACATGCACATATGCCTAACAGTGCCCTCACATACTCATTGAGCATAAGGGATGGCAGGTAGAACCTTGTGAATGAGTTAGATGAACACTTTCTCATTATTATTCTCTATATAATTCTTTCTTTAAAAAAAAGGAACAAAAGGACAAAAGTGACATCAACAGCATCTCCATGTACTTCTGCGAGGGGCCACGTTTTCAAAACAACTCTTACTAATAGCGGAAGCTTTGCTGACAAATCAGCACAGTTGCATATATTTAGTCCAGAGCTAGATGAGCATAAGCGGACAATCCCACTAGTACAGACCCTGTTCTTCATGGAAATCTAAAATTATTGCAGTAAAAGAAACATGAAGACTTCACTAATCACTAGACCTGATTGTCATGTACTTGCTCCACAGCCCCTTATCCAGACACAGAAGATTCAGTACACTAAATAGCTTCATATAATTTTCTGCACCGACATTTTCATAAAATCCTCACCAATACTGCCCTTGAGGTCCCCAAGGACAGCTGAATCTCAAAGACCTGTCATGACTTTAAACTAAAGAAAATGTTTTGAGAATTCCTATTTTAACGGAAAATAGAAAAAGAAAAATAAACACCCCGTCTTCCACCAATTTCCCATATGGCTTTACCCCTATTTTTCCAAGAAATTGCTAGGGATGCTGTCCCCTCTAATAGAAATAGCTTTTGCAAGAGGTTGAAAAAGTGTTCCCTCCTGAAAACAGGAATACAGACCCACTCTTACATGTGTTTATGTGAGCCATATATTCTCATGCAAGCAAAGATTTTGTTCCTGAAAGGTTTTTTTTTTTTAAACAAGTAGAAACTGGACTCAAAATAAAAGAGCATTTTAGGATTGAAGTTTTATGTTCAGTTAATAATTCCACTGTGTCTTAACATCCTATATTACTTTTATATTTTCCACATGCAGGGTAATTCCCCTTCCCACTTTGCCATGCAATTTTCTATGGCACACAGACTCAGCTTCAGCATACACATGATAACATGGTATTCTGAGATGAAGAAAAAGTTTACTTAATGTTGAGTTAAAAACCCCGAATCTGATTTTAAACTTGACCACATTTTACTTTCAATGCCATATAGAGGATCTACTCCATTGCGTCATGCAGCTGAAAATAAACCTAACCTAACATTTAAATTATGATTTTGCACAGCTGAAATGTCTCTTTCATACCTCATTGAGTAATTTGCAATGTAAAACTGCTGCCATAGAAGATCCTCATTCAGTGATTTTTATATGGATCTTGCTATTTAGGGAGAAGAAGCAGAAGATACCAAGAGCGTGTTCTAGAGGAGGCGTAAATCAGACTATTTCTGCTGAGGACCCAGTCTGGAGTGTCAGATGCTTTTCTAGTCAAGCTTCTGAAAGCGTAGTGTTTTCTTACATGTCCAAAATTATTTAAAAACTTTCCTCGCATCTAATTTTTAAACCATCTTCCTACCAACAGGACTTTTGTAGCTGGAACTCCTCTGTAGAAAATCCCTTATGCAGGACTGCATCAGTAGGGAGGAAATCTTTGCAAACCATCCTTCAGAGAATTTCATCCAGTCTATAATTCTGGAGGCAGCAGGATTTGAGTCTTCCTTCTCATCAGCACATGAACCCAGACCACACAGAGGGGACTACTGGGGACTTTGCACTCCCTTGTGACCACCATGCCAGGCAAAGACCTCCTTGCTCGCAGTTGTTCCAAGAACCTCATTTTTTATGTTCTCCGTACTGATGAGTCTTAGTGAGAGGCTTCAGGCTCAGTGTTGATGACTTGGGTTCCATCACACTTACATCCTAAGCTTATTTCTTCACCCTGTTCCTCTTTATGGAAGAGACGCTTTGGGTGAGAGAGCTATGGCAGGAATGTTGACTCTGACTTGTCATCACAGGTAGGCACAGATTCATGTACTGATCTAGCAATGCATTGCAGAACAGTAGATTATATTTTTATGACATAGGTTTCTTTTCATAAACTGAAATGCTTATGTAAGTAATCATTGACTTTTAATCTGTATTAGTGGTATAAATGGATTAGACAGAAGCAAGCAAATTTACACACTCTTAAATAAGACGCTTCCTCAGGGGCTTCCCTCTTCTTTGTTCTCCAGCATCAGGTACATTTTCTATCCTTTTCTCTTGTAACTTTATCTTTATTGATTTTATAATAAACTATATGTTTCAATGATCAGCAATTTTTCAGATACAACGATAATACTTTGCTCTTACAGAATAACATTTTGCAGTCCTGGCTTCTTCCATCCAAGTATCTCAAGCACTTTGCAAGCTTCACTTACTTAATGCAGATCAATTACAGGCAGCACCTCTTTTAATAACTTTGCTTTTCCTGCAAGGGAATTGCATTTGGCAAACCTGAATCATGGCTCAGTGTTAACATAAACACACAAATAATCCAATGCAAACACAAATGACTTCCCCCGTTTACAAAAGGCAGCATGGCACGTGGTATTAACTGCTAATCCTAGCTTCTTTAGATTACTTTTCTTCTGGATTCATCAGAAATGAAAGTGTGCTCTGATTTTCCTCTTGTCCTTTGCTGGGGTGAAGAAGTTGTCACTAGGAAGCCTGACAGTATTCCCACCTCTTCCCGTGCCAGCTGCCATCTAGTCCCTGGCAGGCTACGTGGCTGAAGCAGGATACCTCAGTCTCTTCTTCCCCACACTTGGGGTTTCTAGATTAGGGAAAACCACCACTGTTCCACACATTATAAAACTTTTAGCAAGAGGCTAATGAAATGCAAAGCTTTCTATAAGACCAGCACTAGCCTTCCTATCAAATCATCTGAAATATTTATTTGCCCTCTTGAATAATTGATAGGGGCATCAGCTCTCCCGGTCAATTGATTTATTAAGGGACTGTTTGGAATTAAACAGCTTAAAGATATTAGATTTAGCAGCGACCTTGCTTGTTAGCATATTCATTTACCTACGGGAGCTCCCATTAGATATTGTTAATACATGACGTTTCCAGTCACGGCCTGGATCTCCTCAAATTGCATTAACACTGGGCTGTTTAGCCACAGAATAACAGGTTTGATTGAGTGCTCGGGCTTGGTGTAATTAGATTTTCCTAGAAAAGGGGGGACTTTTTTAATGCTGTGTGCATTAAACTAGATATGTCATCAGCATTACTGTAATTGGCAAACAGGAGCTTTGGAGACCTGGCTGTGTGTGAATGTTTGTGTTTATGACTTGTCCTGCCATTGTCATAGATGGCATATAATAGCCCTGTTTACTTACATATGCATGACACTGATAGAAAGTAGCTGGCCTCTTTAATAAGCATCTCTTTTGAAATCGGCGGAATATTCTATACTGAATAATGGGATCAATTTATTGTTAGTTAAAACTGCCAATTATTTCTCTTGCTGAAAAGGTCACGCAACTGGTTAATCAATGATGAAAATGTAGCATGTGTTTGTGTGTGCGCTTATTCTATGGATTTCTGTTTAGATATATAGAAAGATAACCTGCCTTCAAGGTGTGACTCTCTGATTCACCAACTCTACCAAAACTTCCTGGAGAATACCTTTACACCTCTCTCACTGTGCTTTTACACCGTTTCCACCAGGGCACAATCCTGCTCATCTCAATTATTCCAGCATGAAATGGAGTAACATAGCAGTGAATCAGGCACTTCATTTTTAATTACATGCACCTTGATATAATTAAAGGTGCACACAGGTAATCAAATGCTTGCTATCCATGTCTAACCGCAGGCTTCCTTGGGGTCAAGTTATGCTTTTGGATGTGTGTGCATGAAATTGCCATTGGCTTCAAAGAGCTCTGTCTGCCAAAACTGTGCTATAAGTGTACCTGCAATTATGTGATGCCTGCTGGACATTGCATTACCAAGGGACACATGGAAGCACTGGATGGAACTCAGGGAAGAGCAAAAAAGAAAATCACAGGACATGGGGGAATTGTCATAAAACCAAAGAAAGCATAAGTGTTCACTGTGACTTAAAAAAAGCCAAAACAGAGAAGCGTGGCTGGAAGACATACTCAAATGGTCTGTGAAGTTCAGAGAGTGCTCAGCGTGGTCAATGGCAGCATTGTCTCCATCACAAGTTTGATTACAAAGATTTAGGATGGCTCATGAAAACCCAGTTGTTCACAGGCAGTTCAGGGAGCTAACAAGGAGCCTGTGTTTCAACAAGTTTGGAAACTACTGATGCAATTACAGAGGGCAGGGAATGTATTTATTTATATGAGCACACACACATACATATATTAGAACAGCTTGATAGGTAGAAATGGAACTGAAGTTACTACAGGAGAGCATAGCTGTGGAAGTAAGGAGCACGCTGTGGTCAGGAGCCCTGGATGTAAAGCAGTGCTCTCAACATGGGAACCTTCATCACTAAACAGAAGAAAGACCAAAAGGAAAAAGAAAAAAAAAGAAAAAAAGAATTTTTTTTCTTTCTTTGCCCCCTTCTCCCCAACAGTACTGGGAAAGGTCCTGAAGGATATACCCAAATATGAAAAAGAGTCTGAAATATCACATTTTCCCCAATATTGTGTTCTCTTTAATGAACAGATTTGTTCTGTCAGTTCTTCAACCAGTGAGGAATCTAGTCTTCCCTAGCTTTTTTTTCCCCTCCAGTGGGACAGAAATACTGGAAATGTTGAGGGGTGTTATTTTTTTGTTTTGTTTTTTTTAAAGCCAAATTATTTCATGTGCCAAAGTACCATACTTGGGAAAGAAGAGATTTCCAGGAAGGGTTCTATATACAGCCAAAGCAGTAAACAAAAAGGAACAACAAAAGTCATTTGTTCCTGAGCAGGGGCTAAGAGGATTTTAAGTTAGAGGAAAGAACTTGAAGCAATAAACTGGCAGGTGATTGGCAGAGGCAGCTGCCCGAATATTTGAAACTGGCCTAAGTTTTGTAAAATGCATTTATTTTATTTGCGCTCAAACATGCACTCATTAGTAATGTGATCTTGCTGCTAAAAGCCAGGTCAGGACATGGGTGCTTTAGAGCCAGGACTTCAGAGTCAAACTCCAGTCCCACACAAGCAAACGAAGACTGGGGAAAGATGACTCTTGGTTACACAACAAAATAATGAAACGGCTCTGATTTTCCCTAAAAGACAGGCATGAGACCAGAATAGAATGACCCACCCTCAGATTTCGACTCAGGCCCAGAGATGTCAATACGCCCATTTACATTCAGACGACTCGTGCAAATTGTTTTTCTTGTGACACTGCATTTCCCGGCTCCAGCTGACCCTGGAGCTTCTCAGCCCACGTATTCCCTTTACTAGGCAAGCTTCTTGGCTCACAGGCACGCTGGTCATCAGCATACAGCTAAAGTTCACCGGAGTTTGTCATGCAAATTTCTAGCTGGTAACAAAAAATAACTTCTTTTTTCTTTAAAGTCTCTGGCAAATATTTTGAAGGCAAAATTTTGGATTTTTTAAAATAGTACCGTTAAAAAAACCCCACACAAACAAAAGTAAAAAGATCCCTCCCATTTCAGTACTGGAAATCCCAGCAGGATCAGTAAGGGAACCTAATCATAAATGCAAAGTGCAACTGGCAACCTGACACCCCCCACGCACACACTGAAAGAGAAACAGAATAAAATCACTACTATGATAAACAAATAACTGCGCAGACTTTTTGGTAAGTAACTAATAATTTAGCAGATTTTTTACAATGGACAGAACCTCTGCTAATTCACCTTAAAAAGATTAATGGAAAAGAAGAGGTAAAAGGGTTTCCTGAATCTGGAGTTATCTGCAGAATAACTCTGAGAAAGAGGCACGTATTCCCATGCGAGCCATCAGGCCTTTACACAATCCCTCTGCACCCAAAAAAGCCACCTTCCCTCACAGCCTACAGCAGTGTCCAAGTAGTCCCACACTAATAATTAAATAATCCCACACCAACAATCAATTCAGTGGTAAAGAAATTCTTGCTGTAAATAAAAAGTAAAATAAACTGGAACTAATGATTTATCCCATGTTTTCTGTGAATTGCTATTCCACTAGGCATGACATTGAACTAGGAAAAAAAAAAAAAGACAGACTAGAGGTTGAATATAAACAGAGCAGAGTTTGCATTCCTGGGCTGATGTTTTATTTAAAAAAGCAATTCTGTTTGCCATTCTTTTTTTTTATAAGAAAGAAAATGAATATTTTCCAAGTATTGCTTTTCTCATTCGTTCACCTCATCTGCAAGAAACAACTCCTTAAAATAACTTGCAGGTTTTTTTTTTTCCTTTTTTTTTAATGCCTGAGAGGAAAGCCTGTGTTCAAGTAACAGCAGCAGAAAGCGCTGCCCAATCCTTAATCACTGCTTACTGATTTAGGTCCATTTTATTAGCAGGCCATCTTTTTCCAGAAAGCCATTTTCCTAGCAGGGAACACAGAGTATTTGCAGGGGCAGAGGGCTGCCGGTCGCCCCCCACGGCTGCGCCCTCTGCGGCTGGCCAGCCCGGGAAGACAGCGGGAGTTTTAGTGCCAGAGTTTTGTCTGACAATACTCATCCCTGGTAAGTGTGAATGAGTGTTAGATATAAAGCGGGAGGCTGGATACAAAGGACCCAACAGGGCATAAAAAGAATACATATTGCACACTGTGACTCCTCTCATGGGCAAGGCAGGAATTGAAGGAGAGAGAAATAGAGAATTTCACTCGTTGCATTGAGAGATTTTCTTGCTTCTGGGTTTGTTTGCAATTGTTTACGTGTCAGCATAAAAATAATGGATTTGGGGAGAAGGGCCTGTTAAAAACCTTCCATGTTTTAGAACAGTTTTTCACTCCCTCCCTTCCCTCGTCACTATTTGTCACAGTCAACTACTGAAATCCTCTATTAATCGCTAAATCCAGATAATAGCGGAGGTGGGTTGGCTGACCTGTGAAATTAGGTCTGCATGTAAAAAGGAATTGAGCTGTGCGAGCTTTGGAAATAACTCTGTCGGTATTTACATTAGCATTTGAACATCAAAGATCTCCCCTGGGCTTCTCTAGGTGCCTCTAATCCAAGTACCAATCAAGCAACTCAGCTCTTCCACCCAGCCAGCCCGGCTTGGAGACCCTTGGAGATATATCGCAGCCAACCAAGAGGCAGGTGAGAAGCTTCTCGCTGGTTGTCAGACCCCAAGTTTTCATGAGAGTGGGGTCCCAGAAAACACGCTAACAGAAGCAGGGTCGGGGGAGAGAGGGAAGGAATCAGCATTTTTGTTTCACAGGAGAAACCGTCTCTCCACCTCGTGGGCAAGCGTGTGCGCGAATTGTAATTACCATCTTAAAAAGAGACCTTTAAATTCACCAGGCTCAGCAGACTACGTGAAAGTTGAAATTAAAAGGAAGACTAGAAATTATTTTCTGCTGTTATGACTGGTAATACTGTATGTTTTTTAAAGAAGCAGTCACCTTAGAGTCCTGAAGGGCATTGCATCAAAAAACATAAGCTCCCTTGCTGTTTGTATGGGCGCAATTGCTGCCACTGCAGCTGCGCCTGCAGGTCTCAAAGCACGGCTGTGACTTACGCAAAAGTCCCACAGTGGCCCGGCCATATGGATGTTCTTCTTCTCACTCTACAGATGGGTAAAAAGAGGGCTCCAGCAAAGACCCACCACCACTTCCACCTCAATCCTGCATCGCTCTCACTATGTTACTCCCCGTAGGGGAAGACTCCTACATCAGACGTTCTGATCATTTGGAGGCATTCGCTCTCACCTGCCCCAGTTCATTAATAAATCACCTTTTCTATTTGAGAAGTTAAAATTTACACAGAATTGTTTTCAAGAGGAGCAGAAAGGCTGCATTACCTCCCTATTCGCTCCAGCCTCTAAGGGTGTGAGAGAGGGTTGGGAGAAGAGGAGGGGGATCATTTACCACCATTTGCTAATAGGGTAGGTGAATTGCACAGCATCAAGTGTGCTTCCTCCAGAGACCCATTCCCAGCCACATTAGCTATTTAGCTCAAGAAACCCAAGCTGAAGGTTGATCTAACATCTACCTTAGGATATTTCAAAGAAAACTTAAAAAAAAAAAAAAAAACACCACAATTGGAAAGCAATCTAGGAAAAATAATCCACATTGGCCATGAAAAAAAGTTGTCATGAATTTACTGGCATATTAAAAAATTCATCATCATATAAGGCTGCGACAGAAATCTCCTACCTTTAGACTGCCCTGCCACCTCTTATTTTTTTTATGGACCTTTACTGAATTTATCCAGAGAGAAAGAAGAGGTAGAGAAGAGATCACCTTTAAAGCTTTTCCCTTCTTTTCCTATCTTTTTTTTTTTTTTTTGCTTTAAATGACAATAGAATTTTTTTTTCCTAAAGTTGTATTAGGGATTCACTTAAGCAGAAATGAACTGTAATATGCAAATAGTTCTAATTGGACTGCTAATAGAGCGTGTCTCTGTTGTTTTTTTGTAGGGAGTTTTATGCCTATGTAATCAGTGCAGACAGCCGTTAAGTAAATGAAGAGGCAACTAACAATGTCAGAAAAGAGACCGGGCGGTTCCAGCTGACACTACCCTAATCTTCCAGGACCCATTAAATGGCAGTTTCAACGCATTACCTACCATAACATCCTTGAATATCACTGATTTTATTTGCAGTATCAAACATTCCATTTCATGCCCCATTAACAGTAGGAGCCTGGGCTTTTTGACGCAGCTAAACATTTTACTAACTACCTGGACTAAGTAACCAATTAACTTTTGGAGACAATACGGCCAATTAAGCGCGAAAAGGTAAGGCTGTCATCCCCCACTAAAATTGAATTTCCTTTTCCTGATGGCACTTATTGTCGGTGTTCAATTGTTAATGGAGATTTGGTCCCTATTAAAAGGATGAAGCCGAAGGATAATGGGAAAGTTCAGAGGACTTGGTTCCTAAAGAGTAGGTCAGAAAATGTCCCACTTGGCCACTAATTCAGTCATCTTTTCTTCATGCCAGCTCTCTTACTGGAATAGTATTGGCAATGTAGCTCTAGTCTGACCTATCACGATAATATGTTGTGCAATATGGCAGCTTCAGAGACATGCGTACGCACACGGGAGTAGTAAGGGAATTTACATGGGGGGGGGAACAAAAATATAAACAAAAACGTCTCTGTTGGATTTTGACAGTTGAAATATCATTCTTCTCACATACCGAGCTGTTTAGCGTGGTGGTGAGCCTTCGAGAGAGCACACACTGTTACGGTGCTCATGTGAGCTTCCCTGGCTGCTGTTAGGCAAGCCGCCACAGATACGTGCTTGTGTAAGCTTCAGATGTTCATCTTCATAACTTGGGTGGATTTTTTTACATCTTTGCTATCAGGCTGAAACCTTCTGCCTTGTCTTGGGGTCACCAATGCATGAAAAAGCTGACACCTTAGGTGCTGTGATAAACAAATTTTTTCTTCCTCAGAGGAGGTAGCAGTGTGCCCATATATACTACATAGGGAAAGAAAATGAAAAGTTTAGTGTTGATGCCTTCTATTTTTTGATACAAAGATTTTTTTATTTTATTTTATGTATCTGCTCTGAGTAAAAACATGTCATCCCCTACCATGGGAAAAAAGGTTCTCACCAAAAAACATCACAGCAATAAGTTAATGGGTAGCAAGCTAAACATCTCTGCAAAGTATATGCACTTCATGAGGTCTTTCAGTAAGTGATTTCAAAGCACTTTCCACAAAACACCTTGTTAGAATAACTTTTTAATCTTATTTTAGGGATTTCTTTTTCTCTTTTTGCCCCAGAAATGAGCTGCAGGAAGAGGAAAAAGACACGTCAGTATGCAGACACAAGAAATGGCACTAGTACAGAGGAATGTGTTTTATGCAAGCAAGTAATAAACAGAAATGCATGGAAAACATAAGGAGTATGCTTCAAAGTTTGCCATGGTTGTGCCCTAAAGCTGCTTGTGGGTTACCAGCCAGACACGTCTGTGCGCTTGACTCTTCGTGTCAGACAGAAGGTGCATGCAGATAATCCTCCATCCCAAAGAAAGCGTCCTCTTTGATAAGGATAGCACACATCCTCCAAGGGCACCTAGCGTCTGAAAGAGTGCCAAGCCAAGCATGGCCGAGCTGCAACATTTGAGGATTACGTTTTTGTGAAACTATGTAATGTGGAGTCCCTTTATCTGCAGCAATGATACCTGTTGAAAAGTAATATAATCTAAATGCAAGTGTACTATCACCCTTAAAAGGAGGCCAGAAAGCATCATATTTTTAAGACTGAATAAATCCCAGTGCTGGTTTTGTGGCTTTCCAGACTTTGTGAATATTTCCATTATGTAAGACAAAGCTGAAACCCACATTAAAATGCAGGCCTACTCTGCTATAACATATTTAAATATTAGCCCAGCCACAACATAGTCAGTTTAGACTGTTGCTAATCTAACCTCTTAAATGCACAGAATAGCCAAACAAGAAGGCAAATGAACTCATTTCTGTCTACTCTAATAGCAAAAACATGACTTTGGTTTTTCTCTGCAATGCTTTACACAATTAAGCAATTACTTGTGGGCAGAACCCCAGACCCCATATTGCTACTTACGGTTAAGGGATTTTATTGGTTCACCAGCTAAGTCTTCCAATTAAATCTGGTGTCTGGCTTTTGGGGGACCCTGGTTCACATTGCCTCTGTGAAGGTCTTATTGCCTTGAGTGACTTACTACTCCAGCTTGAAATACATAATACCCGGGTTACCCTATAAAGCAAGCATTTAAACTGTTATTGAAGTACCCTTGCGATGAGAAAAGTGACAGAGAGTAGCTTCCATCTCCTTCTTGACTGAAATACATCTTCAAGGCTTTTTCTAGTTAACCTACTAGTGCATCAAATCCGCAAAAGAAACAACTGAAGTCTCTTCTGCCTTGCACATCATCACCGACTACTGAAAATCCACAGAAATATCACCCTTTACTGGACGAAAAGTCTTAATCTCTTGATTTTTCTTCCTTTTTTCTCCCTGCACAGATCCCTGGTTGAATCAGACACAATAATCACTACATTTCAGCCTGCAAGATCTTTGAATCTGCGTTATGGTTCAAATATAGACTACCCCAACCCATTTCTGTTTTTAACTTTGGTTTGTGTTTTTTTTCAGTAAATATATTTTGGCACTTTCTCAGCTCCAAAAATATAAACATTTGTGGCTTGGTTGTAAAAAAGGAAACACATTAATTTTAATTTGAAGAACAAAGTTTCATGAAACTGTTTAGTTTAATATCAAGTTGTAATGAGAAAAGTTAAGGGAAGAAAAAATTTTTTAAATGAATTGTTTAAAAATATTTAAAACCCTCCCTCTCCACACCCTTGAAGATATATGAAGCTAAGTTAACAGCAGTGCATGGTGGAATCTTGCTTAATGGGAATTTTCCATTATTCTCAACAAAAAGCTCCTAATGCTCATGGGTTCTGACAAAAATAGTTATGAGAAACACATGGCCTTAATAATAAACTAAATCTCTGGTCAAATATCTAAATTGCTGTTGTGTAAGTGAAGACAGAACTCAGCTAGGCATCAAGGCCAGATTTGTCACAGCTATTGCAGTGACTGGGGCTGCCCGGCCCCTCAACTCCTCCAGCACATGGGGCACTAGACACAGACAAGAATATGCTACAGTCCTCATCTCCAACAGCCCTCTCCACCCTAGGAACACCAGAACCATGTACCACCTGAGCATATACAATTCAGGCTCAGCCAGCAAGAGCTATAAATCTAATTTTCTTATTGTATTGGCACATGCACCTCCATAGAGAGTACCAAGCCTCCTTCTTCCCCTGCTGAATCGCCCTCTTTAAGACAGCTCTGTAGCTCAGGCTGCCATGCTACTTGGAGACCCAGGTCCCACAGCTAGATTCTCCCGCTACAAGACCTGTTCGTTTCTTCTGTGCTAGAGAAACCACTCTAACACAAACTTTCTGAGCTAATCATCATCCAGCTTTAGCTTCATTATCACAGAAACTTTGCCATCTTTCTTTCACAATAACAGTCTTTGCTTCCAGCTTCCTACCTAACAGTATTATCAAAGCAAGAGGAAAAAAAAAATCACCTGGTTACTTCAGCACTCAATATATCTCACCTGGAGTAATCAGAAACACCAGTCACCTACAAGCTGCATTTCCCACATCTGCACCCCCCCCAGGTTGGCGTAGTTTATGTTAATTAAAGTACATGCATTTTCACTTCTCCACTGTAAGTCTGCATCTTAGCAAGTCTAAAGCGTGGGAAGAGACAGATTTCACACAAAAACGTGTCCTTTTGTTCCAGGCTTTTGGCACGAGGCATTTAGGGTCTCTGGAGGGCCTGGTTCCCTGAGCCAGAAAATCAGACTCCTGTGGACAGTGCTGCTTTCTCCATCAGTGCACTTTATAAATCCTAAGTTCCTTTCAAAGCTTCATTGATAGAGAAACCAACTCTATCCCTGAAAGATTGTGTTGTGGAAGGGTGAGGGCACCCTTTATTCACCCTGTGTTTCTCCACGGGTTCCCAAAAGTGGCTGGTGCTTCACAATGCAGCTTCTTCTATTAAATGAGTAAAGAAAATGTGTAAAGCTTAGATATTGCAGCCTCTATAGATCTGTCTTAAACACCTTGCTCTTGTCTTTGGTGGCTGGATAATGTGTACCACAGGCGTGAAATTCTATACCGGTTACAAAAGTACCATGTAATGTGTTAAGAATTTTTTGAGGAGTTATTCTCATTTACACAGCAGATGACTGTTCGTCCCTTTCACCCAAGCTGAGGTCCTGGCTCTATGCAGCACAGGCAGCACCTTGTAGCCACGTGGATCCCTCTTTGCAGGATCAGAGCTTTTCTTGCTTTTATCTGTATTCCCTCTTTTTGTCCCCTCTCTCCTGCTTCCTCTGTACTACACTCAAACCAGACATGGGTCTTACTGCTCTGCACGGTGGCTCAACCTGAAACCCCACCAGAGCTGGGATTTTTTCCACTTGAAGACTCCGGGTACAAAATAGACCACCTTACGTGGGACCGGAGGGTAACTTGTTGCCTGGCCAGTAATTATCAGGGTGTAGGGTTGCGTATGTAATTATGGGGAGGTTGGAGCAGGCTGAGGCTATAAATTCTCCGCTGTCTGCTTGAGGAGCTGAGCGCTGAAGCTGCCTGAGTACATGAGCTTTGCCAGATTAAAGCTGTTTCTCCTCATGACCTTGAATGGAGCGTGTTTGTCTCTGGTAGGGAACATATCTCAGGCCTTCAAAACTCACAACTGGAAAAACACTAGCGAAATTGGAGCTGGGACCCAATAAACACCAGTGGCTTGGGATCCCAGGGAGGAGATGTTTGCCTGTATTAGATATCAAAAATCACACATCACTTCTGAATGTCTGATTAATCCATATTTCCTCTACTACTTTCAATGTAGCTAATTTGCTGAATGGTCGTCTATGTGGTTTGCAGACTTACACAACTTACAAAACTTGCAGAAACAAACATTTAATCCCAGCTAGTTTTGAATTACTTTCCTTCTGCATCTTTCCTTAAAAACACAGAACTGGATTTTGACTGCAGCCTGCTAAGTATGTAGTTGTTTTTAATCCATTGTCAAAATTATACTTTTGATAGCCATAACCCAAATGAGGGAGGAGAAAACACACAAGGAATTTGCCATCTCTTAAAGTAATTTCATTCCACAACTTAAAATCGTTACTAACCTCTGCAACACTTAATTAATTGAAATGACTCTAGCTGTGGGAATCTGTGGTGAAGAGGTCTCTAATAGTTACATGCAATTCGACCTGGAATTCAGTTAGAGCTAAAAGATACTTGAACAACATTTTTCAAGGAATGAAAAATAAAGACCCTGTTGAATTTAATCAGTCATCCGCTTTTTTTTATCCTGCCTCTTGTTTTCCCTCAGGGATTTGCTGGACATAATTCTTTGCCAGCTGATGTACACAAAGTACCTGCCTAAGCACAACTTTAGACAGACAAAATAACAGATACAAGACTAGTTTTGTTAATCAAACTATGGAAAAGTCAGTATCATTAAAAAGCCTAACTCAAACCACTCTAAAATGTTCCTTAGCTCATGAGAATGACTCATGTAATAGTTACATAGATGACAAGCTCTTTGCAAGAGACGCTCCCTGCTCATTCAGATTTATGATAACAAATTGTTATATCCCGGACTGATTAATAAAGTTTGTGCTGCTCTATACCTCTCAGAAAGGATTCCAACAGATGAACCGGCCAGAGTCTCCAGCAAATACACAAGAATTGTTTTATCCATGGCAGAGACACGGCTGATTCAGATACAGAACTTGCTCGTATTTACCTGCAGCAATAAGAAAGGACGTAGAGGTGCACGGCGGAACGCAACTGAGTTATATAGGAAAGCATAAGGTAATCGTGCAAACTATATCTGGTCAGAATAATGGTGCTAATAAATCTTTTTAGTCATTTAACAAGAAAACATCAAGTTTATGAACTACAAACGATCAGAGAGATTCTTTAGACTGGATTACAGTCATATCCGTAAATCCTAAAACTAGGGTGCTCAGGAAATCACAGGCTGCTAGCACTGTATCCTGCAATTATTTGTTGTTGGGGTTTTTTTTCCTTTTCCTATTTGTTAAAAATCTCTAGCTTTCCTCAAAAAACAGCTGGTGCTATGCTATGGCCATTCTATCCAGCGCATCTTGTAAGTCATACTATGCCTCTGAGTCTATCCCAGTGAAAAAGGGGGAAAAGAGAAGGTGAACAGGAAAAAAACCCAAGATACAATTATGCAAGATTTTCAGACTTTCCTGGATTTTGTTATGAACCATGTGTGAAAAGAGGACCTGCAGACAGAGCTGCCTTATCAAAACTAACATTGCACCCCTCAGAAAAGATGTCACAGGAGCCCAGTCTAACCTAGAAGAAGGCTAATGCAATTATGTCAAGGTATACTGAGGAACCCTCAGTGCTATAAATAATAATAAAGGGTAAATAATAAAAAAATAAAACAGAAACCCCAGAAGTGAGATGTTTCAAATGAAAGGTGATGCACTGTGAACTTAACACACTGGCCCTTTAGCCTTTCTGTTAACAAGGTAATCTGATTGCCATTGATTTTTTTCACCTCTGTTACTAAGAAGGTGATGGAATGGTGTCCACGCAGATGTATTGAATCAGATACTAAACAAAGAGCAACATAAAGAACAATTATCAGCAGCCTTGCCTTCAGCTTGCTGATTATGACATTACTGAAAAGACAAGGTCTGGGTGACTTAAACCAAAAGGAAAAAAAGACTAAAGAGGAGAAGGAGGAAACTGATACGCTTTTACCATCTGTCTGGGTACATACAGTTCTCTGCCTTTACCAAAATATGTATTTCCCCTTTGCAGCTCAATAGGTGTCGGAGTCTGATCTAGCTAGTTAGTTTGATCATGTTACAGAAATCAAAGAGTAGAGAGGCATGGGCCAACCAGTAGTTCACGTGTTTTATCCTATGCAGAGAATACCTAGAAAATTCTGTGCAGAGAATTTTGTGTTTGTGATTCTGTCTGCCTGCATATTACTGGGCTTAATTATTGCCTGCATGATGATTAGGTAGATTTTCCTAAGGGCTTGGGAATACAGAGGCTGTTATAAGGTTTGGAGTAGCTCAATAGGTGACTAATGGGCGTATGTATATCCACGTTCGAATGACATACACAGGAATGGCTGGCCAGATTCTCACAGAGTGCAAAGTGAGAAAACACCATGCACCAGCGCAGCTCTATTGATTTCAAAGCAGTTGGGCCAATTTACACAGGCTGCGAATCAGGACTGTATAACAGGAAGACTAATGCTGTAAACTCTAACCTTGTGTATTAGATTTCAGTTTGTCCAAATGGCACAGGCTGTTCAGCTTGCGTTTCTAGCAGCACAGTTTTACCTGACCCAGCCTGTGTAAACGGTACAGCCAAGTAGCTCTGGTGCTTGGCTGCCTTTATGTACTAGCAAAAGTAATGACGCCTAGTATGTAGTATTATTATTTTATGACATCAGCATAGTATGGCATTTTCTCAAGGGCAGCCCATATCCCTTGCCCTCCTCCATATTGGCAGCCATCACTAATTGACTGTGAAAGTGGAGAATTCAATGGTTTAAGGTGATCTCTTCTCTGAACTCCAAAACAGTTTGTGGATGGAAATCAGCTGAAGCAAAACATTGGTTCAATTACACTGTGAAGGGATATAGCTCCTGTACATTGAAGAGGTAAACACTTCAAGGAGCCAATCCACTACTATGTATCACAGATATTATCATCCTATTTCAGAAGCGAGAATCATGTGAATTAATAAAAGCCAGCACTGACATGACCTAACTAAAATAAACCATGGTGAGCTTCTACTGCTGTAAGGAATGAGACTTATATGTTTGGTCTGGATAACACCCCAGCACCTTTGCTCACAAGGGTTAGCAACTTCCCCTGTCCAGCTGAGGGTACCATTCAAACAATGTCATTCACTGAGAATGAGACAGACGATTTTGTCCTTGGTGTTAAATCAAAGGGCTAAATTGTGTTCTTCTTACTTAGGTTGAACAAAACTTTCTCATCTCATTCCCTTCATTGGTTTATTCAGGGCATAAAGCATTGCCTAATATGAATAAGGAAGAGAATCTACTTGTGTATTCAGTGTCCATGCACCTCTGTGTGTGTTTTTTACTGTGTAATAATTGATGACATGTTCCAAAGACAGCCTAAAGGACAGGTACATAAAATGTAAGAATCCAAATGGGTATACCTTAAACAGGATCTTATGGTGCTTAGACTAGTCCTACTGAACCCTAATTATTGAAGAAAATTTACTTTTGCTTACAAGAGCAAGAGCTGGTTGATCAGCTATGGGTGAGCCTATTTAACAATTTACTATGGCTTAAGCACACTGTGGATTTATCTTCTTGATTGCTGAATAGTATCTAGTGGAAAATAAAGTTGCACGCTTTCTCATCACTGAGGAAAAGCTTTGGCATCTGTTAATCCTCCCAAAATAGTTGTTTCTTCAGCCTGGGTTAAAAAAAAAAAAAAAAAAAAGCTTCTTCTAGCATGCACATACAGTTAACTGAGAGCTCAGCGTTTTACCTTTCTGATCATCCACAACAGAAATTAATTGGACCTTGGTCCTGAGGACAAGGGTAGAAAACATTGGTTGGGCATTATACTAAACTACTTGGTAGAGCAGATCATCAGATATACAGGCAAGAGGATGCCTATGTGTTAGCTGGTTTCATACCTCCCAGATCAAACATAGTCTCTTCCACAGAAAGTTCACCTTTGATATGACAATGTAAGGGCCAAGGTTGCAACCAGGAGGTAAGGACATGTCAAAGGGCATAACATGATCAGCAGCTGCAGCCAGGAAGAAACATAAAATGCTGAAAAAAGCTTTTGCCCTTTCTAAAGGAGACCTAGAGTTTTCTAGAAAGTTTGTAGCACAGGCTGCTGTAGAAGACAGCATCTTCATCCAGAAGGACTGCAAGAATTTTTTAATTTGTATTTGAGAGACTCTTCTTTTGGATATGGGAGAACTGTTATCTTTTCTCCCAGAGCTGAAACATATCTTGATCTAAGAGCTAAGAGAGTGATCAGGGCTCCACTAAAGGAGTTATTTTATCACATATAAAGGGAAAAGCTATGGCTGATTTCAGAGGGCAAGAGCCCGGGACATAGGCTTTAGTTTGAAACACAGAGGAAAATAGAATACAAATTACTATTCTTAATGAGTTACTCACAAAGGAAGAATTCCATACTACATACCTTTCTGAATACTTGTGGAAAGT
>VZTL01008402.1:4686-17284 GCA_013400535.1 Scopus umbretta
TCAATCTATGGACACATCACACTCCCCCATCTCCCTCCAAAAAACATAGGTTTGTTGTTTTATCAGGGACATCAAAGTACTGCCCAAGCTGACTGAGAACACTGAAATCAACATTATAGATACCAATTATGAAATTACCAACAGGGCTGCAGAGACAAACCTTGGTAAACAAGAATGACATGATCATCTTTTATTTTCTCCAAGTGCAAAGAACAGCTCTTGCAGTTTTACACCATCTAATTCCCCTTACTTTCAAAACCTTCTGAACACCTGACATTAAAACTTCAGAACCTGGAACTGATGCGTGAACAGCTGAAACGGAGTTGGTAGAATGTTCATTAAAATAAGAACAACCTGGTAGGTTGGACAGTTACACAACTTCTAGAAAACTTTCCTTCAAGGTAAGGTTTTGTGAGCCATCTTGGCTCAACCCACAACACTAAGTAATTCCAGGTGGAAGAGAGGGGTTTTTGTTGTTTTTTGGTTTGGGGGGTTCTTTTGTTGATTTGGTGTTTTGGGGTTTTTTTGGTTGGTTGTTTGTTGTTTTTTTGTTTTGGTGGGGTTTTTGTTGTTGGGTTTTTTGTTTTGGGGTTTTTTTTGTTTGTTGGTGGGTTTTGGGGGGGTTTTTGTTTGTTTGTTTTGTTTTTTTAGGAGTTTGACATCCACTGCTCTGCAGTTGGCCAGCCCATCTGCAAGTTGTCAAGCCTACATGCAATTAACTATCTTATTTACAGCTGTAATGAACAAAAGTCAAGGATTTACAAAGTATCACTCAATTTGTGTCTTTCCCTCTTACTTGCTTCCAAAGACTGCCTTATTTTGATTCAAAAAAATGCAAAACATCTGCTGTTTGTCCAAATTAACTTAAAATAATTATTTTTAATTTAGATAAAAGATTTATTTGCTTTCAGTTTCAAGGTTTTCACTACTCTGAAGCTTGCTAATTTGCCAATGACTAATACATACATAACATTGCTGTAGAGTTAAATACTTGGCCCTATTTCAAGTTGTGCTTCAAGGTCAGAGATACATTTTTTGGCAGAACTTCTCAACAAGAATGTACCCCTATGACTTTTTATGTTCAATACACAAAGACAGAAGGAAAGATAACACAGAAAAACCTTACTGGCAAGAAGGGAGGTGGGATGTAGCAAGATAAACACAAGTTTCAAAAACACTTTGTTCCAATTAATATGATTTAGGACAAGAAATTGCCATTGCTATATGAAAGTTTCATTAAATAGAGAACTGGAAGTTACTAAGGTGTTAAGATAAGGATTCCTTAAAAAGTTACAGCAACAATCATTCACAACTGCGGGCAAACAAATTAGTGAAGCCAGATAATCTCACATGTTCTGCTAGACGACACAGCTGAAATGCAAAAGTGGGAAAAATATTTCAGCACTATCTTATCGGTGAATTTCTGTTCCAAAGCTATAAACAGCAGGACTCGAACAATATGGTACCTTCTCCTACATATGAATCCTATCTGAAAAGCTGTTCTCTCTACAAGTATTTTTCTCCCTCATGAATGAGCAGAAATGAAAACAGGGGAAAAAAATAACAAAAAACTAACCGAACCATCAAAGACATTGTCATAAATATTTTCTGTTCCACATTTGAGGCAGCAAAACTTGAATCTTTCACAATCCCTATATTTCTCCTCATCAGTGAGCTGAGCTGGGCCACCAACCAAAGCATCATTCTCCTCATCTTTATGGCAATGGCGATGGATTCTGAATTGGGAGGGATCCAGTCCTATTAATAAGAAACAAAAATTTCAAAAGACTAAAAGGTCAACCATGCAAGCAGGCTCATTTTTCATATGCTTGGTGAAGCAGATTCAAAAGAAAGTTACAAAATGTAAATTCAGAAGCTGAAAATCTCTCCTGAGCAAAACTTCCCTCTATAAAACATAAATACATTTTACAATTTTTAACCACGAATAAAGGTTCACAAAACATGAAGAAATCTTCTTACTTATCTTCTTACGCAAGATTGCTTTATAAATAAAACGAGCACACTGCATTATCATGGGAGTATGCAACAGAACATTTTGTTTCTGAGGAAACCACTCCTAAAGGATGGCTTTATTGTTATTTTCTTCTTAAGTTACATTGAAAATATTTCAATAAAAATGTGCATCATTATTAAGAAACAGTCTTTAAATCAAAATGGCACCATTAAAACTGAAAACAGAGAATAAAAACCCCATTAAAGAAACGCGGGTGCACTGCTATTACCAACTCCTTCAAGTCCGTATACAACTGCCAACTCTGATTTCAATGCAGTGGTCGATTTCATTTTGGCTCAGTGGTTAACAGCATGTAGGTTTCAATCTAATGCAGTGGTTAAAATTCAGCAGCAGCATTTAAAACGGCAGTGCTGGAGACAAAATGCTTTATTTTTGATTGCCAGAACTCAAGATTTTAAACAAATAAATACACAAAAGAGACCCTAAAAATACTGATTCAACCACAAATAAGTAAATAAGCAAGCAAGCACGAAGTTCACTGCCCTAGGAATAAGACTGCCAAAGTAAACTTAATAAAAATCCACGGGTTTTGTCATCCTTTGTCATGTGCAACCTTTTAAAAGTCCATGTATCCCATTTACAGGTTCTTTTGTTAACTCTAGCAAATAGCACATGCTTGGGGGGGGGGCGCGGAATCGAATGAGCAAGTAGAAGAAAACATTCAGAAAGCTATGGCTTACTTTATTATTAAGAAGAAAAGATCAAAGAGAAGCACATTTTAAAATATTTTTAACAAAGACTAATTAAGCCAAGTAACAGGTTACCACGTATTAACCCATACCTTGTGTAAATTTCACTAACAACTGTAATAATTACTATAGAAAGAGCAAGAAAGATTACAAATAGAAAATGAAGCTAGATTTTACAGTTCTTTCTAACCTTGCTATACAGTACCGGGAGATGTGAAGACAATGCTTGGGAACAATATTCAGTTAAACTAGGCAAATATTATTACACATATAAAACAGCTGCACTACACATGCAGCTATAGATTGTCTTTACATAAAAGATTTGATATGTGCTGCTTTACTGTCACTATTCTGAATTTCTATTTTGCAATCATAAAATAAATTCAAGGACAAGGAAAAAATTCCATTACCAAATAAGTTTATTTACTTCTTGATAGAACAGGGGTTTCACTAAAATTTAATCAATCTTCCCAATTTGAATTTTCTCAAAAGAAATAAATGTCAATGCATAAAGGTAACAATGCACCTCCAAGAGGTTCTTAAACTTTTAATACAGTCCTTTACTATTCATTAAAAGGAAGAACAAAGCAAAAAACATTGCTAATAGCTTATTTTACACTCTAATGCATGTGGTATCCCCAAAAAAAGACTGTGGGGTTTTGTTTGGGTTTTTTTGTTGTTTTGGGTTTTTTTTGTTTGTTTTGGGGTATTTTTGGTTTTTTTTGTTTTTTTTTTTAAAGGGTTGGTAATATATTTGCTGTTTTATAAAACAAAGAGTATGTTCTGCAATAGACAGGTAGTAGATAAACGGTTTAGAAAGTGGTCTTGAGTTTAGTATTAAGATTTTGCAAAAAATTAAGTAAGTATGCAGTGGGTTGATCTAAGATAGTAATGGCGCATACAGACAAAAATTTCTCAGTTTACTCTGAGTTCAGAAGTGGAATCAAAAAACATCACTGCCAACTTTCTGGTACAGATGCCATCAAAGTTCAGCTAGAAATCTATCTTTAGTTGTTTCCCAAAAGGCAAATATAGAGCAAAGTAGTTCACTAAATAAAAGGTAAAAGGAGATAAATTCTGGTCTTCAGACAACTAAAGTTTTCCAATATTCAGTCAAAACCAGGGACAGCAAATAAGCATCTGGACATTTAGTAATAATTTAACAGAAAAAAAAAAAAAGTTATTCACCAGAAGAATTTAAATCACACCTATCTCTGAACTTTTTTAGCTGTTTTGCCTGGAGAAAACAACAGGAAAAATATTGTGATGATTCAAGTGTTCATCTAACTTTTGGTGTGCAAACAGCCCCAGTGAAATCAAAGGGACTACAAATCAGGCTTTTAAAGAACATGCCTACCTTAATTATCTTGTGGAATTGGGACCTATTTTATCTATTATCTCCTTTCAGGAACACTTAAGAGTTGGTTCAATTAATCCATTTCAGCACACTAACTGGTATTCTCTCGGACCAGGTCACACTGGTCATATTACTCTACTTGGTAAATAAAACAGGGACCCTCTGATGGGTGGGAGGAAAAAAAAATACCTGGTTTTGGTAATTCTTAAATGAACAGGATGAGACTAAACAGTGAACTTTTCTGAACTCTTCTTTTTTTTTTTTCCCCATGACAAGAAAAATCAAAGGGACTTTGACTTACTCTGACAGGAAAATCTTCAGGGCTATCATTAAACTACCTGCACCACAGGTAAGCTTTCCAATCTCGCCAAAACTGCAAGGGTGCATGCATGACCGAGAACCATAACGTTAAAAATACGTTGATGAACCTAGCGTGATAGAAGAAGGTCATAAAGTGCGTGCCAGGGCTCGTTCCTCACTTACTTACTAGAACTATTAAAACACACACTAAGTCGCAAGCGAAAGAGGTCACTCAAGAGAGGGAAAAAAGGTCACACGCACTGCAGTGACGGCAGTATCTTAAAGGTAACATTTCTCCGCAGGTCGCCCTCCCACGGCTTTGCAGGCCCACGGCTACCCCGGCGCCCGCGCCCCGCCCCGCGCCACGGCAGCGCAGGCGGGAGCGCCCCAGCGCCTCAGCCGCCGGCCGGAGCCTTGGCAGCGGGGCGCTGGCCGGCTTCCCCGCCGACCGCTGGACAAAGCCCGAGGGCTTTTCCCAGCATTTCGTATCTCGGCCGCGGGTTAGTCGGGAAGCACGGAAAGTTTCCCCCGCCCGTACCTTCTGCCCGTTACGGACATTTTGTCAGAGGCAGGGAAACGGCAGCCGGTGCTGCCACCTCGAGGCTGCGGCCGCGCATTTCAGTCAGGGCGACGCGGCCGGGGCCGGGGCCGGGGCCGGGGCCGCCCGCCCTCCGGCTCCAACCCTGGGCGGCCAAGGCCTCTCTGCCCCTCGGAAAGGCGGGCTTGCCGCCTTTTCCTCAGAGGGGCCCTCCTGCCCGGCACAGCTGGCGTGCCTCCGGCCTCCAAGCGGCCTCTCGCGCAGCCAGAACACGCGACGCGCTTCGCAGTCTCGGCTTCCAAGCAGGTCTAGAGCATCTCAAGAAACCCCAGCTCGACCGCGGACAGCAATATTCACACACGCTGGGGTTTATTACTGTATTGCCGAGAGGTTTCGTCATTACTTGGATCTTAATTTCCATCATTCCCCTCTCGCTTCACTCCCGAATGTGAGAAAACCGGCAAAAAAAGACAGAACCTGATGTCATCGCTGCGCGCCACAAGGAGAGCGCAAGCGTCCTGGTTTCTGTCCGCAGGCGCACTCCGAGCAGCTGCTCAATTCTGTATTAAAGGCACCTATTAAATGACACGCTAGGAAGAAGAGGAAAAGAAAAAGACAGTATCTTTAAGGTAGCAGTGGGTTCCCTTACAAGGAGCAGCTAGCATGCAGACACTGCGTGGAAGGAGGAACCGGTACCGGGAGGCACTCTTAATGGCAAGCCTCATCAGGACCCAGTAATGACTCCCTAAAATTAGATAGCTTTCCTAAGAAATGCCCAAATGCCAAGCAATCGGCAGAACACCAACGTGCACATCCACCTGTAAGGCAGCAGCACACATCTCTTTCGGAAGACCATGACACAGTCTAGGATAGCAGTCAGCAACTTCCATAATTTCGAGAAAATGATGTTACGCAGTAACAGCTACAAAAATCCCACGGTTAAACGACTCTGCTTCCACAATGTTTAGATACTTTTGACAACACAGAAGAAAGATGTGATTTTTCTGTGAGACAAGGAGCAGTATTTATGTATCAACAAAAAACCCCCCTTACTTTAAATACGTGCAGAGAATTGTTCTGCCAATACAGTTCTTTTTGTTTAAAAGCTATAGGTATCGTCTGGATGAAGTAAGTAAGGTTTCCAAGCATTTAAGAAGATGAGATTAATTGAATGATGTTACTGATCAGCTTGCACACTTTACTTAGTTTCAGAAACCCTGACAGTCCTCATCTTGTCACTGCTTTTCCTCAAGAACGTCAAGAAAAAGAGAGTGAATGCAAGAGTATGCCCATGAGGTTCTCGTTTTTAGGAACAATGAATTTCCATCTCTCAAAGGCTAGGCAGACCTCCTACAATGTCCAAAAACAAAAGGCAATTTTCAGCTTGATTCCATACTGAATAAATCTGATATTTAAGGAGTTCTTTGCAATTTTTAGGTGTGGTTATTTGCTTCTGTTCTTCTGCGTCAAAAATAGCTTAAAATAACTTGCTTTGAGCACAGACAGAACAAAGAACTTTTAATCATTGTGATATGAGCCAAGCTTCCCTAAGCAGAGCTCAATTTTAACTACTCGGACTAACGTGGTGACATATCAATGAAACATTCACCTTATAAAGAGATTCTGTTAAATACGAAACAGCAATATTTTTTGTGCGACCATTCTCCCTATACAGACACATTATGCTACCATAACACAATAAATCAGATCAGGCAGAGGAAGACAACACAACAATGAGAATGCAACCAAGCTTTGGTCCACAGACATGACAGTTTGATATCCTCTAGAACACCAGCTTTCTTCAGAAGAGAAAAATATGCTCTTTTGTAACAAGAAAGGAAAAGTAACAGGAATTTGCATGTGCAATATGATGAAAATACTAAGAAAAAAAGCCCAACTTCACAACACAGAACAGTAAACAGTTTTCATGTTTGCTTGTTTTAGCAAGCTGGGCTCAAGTATCTTGTACACTTTTGTATCTTAAAAACTATTTCTTTGAAACAAAACCACTTGACTATCCCTCCAGTACTGTTGAAAAAAAGCTGTAAGATAACTTCAGCTTGCAATGATTTATGTACAATTCTGATTAAGTGCCACAGATAAAGACCTAAGTAGGGCAGAAGTTTTGAAAAAGACCTGACTGTACCCCCAAGCTCAGTTTAAGCATTCCCAAGAAAACAAAAGCTGGAGAAGGAAGTAATGTTTTTACAGCACAGCAAGGTCAAACTGAACACATTTCAGATCTAAGATTGTAATAGATACATACAGGTTTTCAGACTGACAATTGTGGACTATTAATAAACTCTCAGCTGCATGATGCTATTATAGACCATAAAAGAAATTTTCATCCTGAATACACTATAGCACAAAAAGCAGCACAGGCATTTGAAAACAGTAGATGCTATCAAGTGGCACACAGTTCTTAAGATCTGGGCACTTAATTTAGGTGCCGGAAGGGAGCCAGTCTTTTCTGAAAATCCAACCTGTTGTGAATAAGGAACAACTCTAAATTTCAGCTTAAGTCTACAAGACTAACAATCTTTGCCAAATAAAACAAATTAGCTTCAGAAATCTCTCCTGTCTTTTACCTAAGTTAAGTACAAGTTTACTGCCTATTTTAAACCGCTTCAACCTAACCAAGAGTGCTTGACCTTTTCAGTCAGACATACCACATAGTCCACTCTGTCATCAAGGGAAAGTTGTATACCAAGGCCCTGCCACATAAACAGAATGATTTGTATGGTCAGCCTGCATGTGTGAAGCAGGGTTGACACCTCCTCAAAGCACCAGAGCTGCTGAGGACACAGTGCAATATTGAATGCCTCCAAGAAATAAAATTCCTGTCGTCTTCTCCGCCCCACCCCCAGACAAATTGAAACTGTGATGGAAAAAGCAGCATGTCATACAGACTGTCTTGGGAGATGAAGGTCTTTCATGGCTATTGCCCTTCTTGAGAAGCAACACGACAGGAACTTACTTGCACACATTTTAAGTGCAAACTGCAAGCTCACCATGAGCTGAACCCGCTGTTAGTAAAGGAAGCTGCAGAGATGCAGTGTCCTGGGTGAACAGTCCTGAGAGCAACATGCTGCTGGTTGGTCTCAAGTGACCAAAGCCTGGACCTTGGCCATTACCTAAACACAAAATGCTGAGGACTAACTCCTGCTTTGAGCATTCCAAATTTCTGAATAAAATAATTTTTGCAGGTCTGAACTTCCTGTAGACATGGGCATAGCATCAAACAGGAGATTATTGAACTGATACAGTGCAACTCTCTAAAAGTTTTCTTGTGGGAGAGGACAGTCTTGTAAACAGCTCAGCATCCAGCAAGATTAACAACTTTTTCCATGGCCTTGAGTAACAGTTTTAAAAATAATGAACTAGATGCGAGATACAAATCGCAAAATTTCTGTTTATCAAGGAGATCAGCCCTGTCTGTTGGTGAATCACTTTTAGGGAGGAAACAACGCTAAACGCATTACACAGAGCATTGTATTTTCATGGAAAGAGACCTGGTAGAACTGTTAACAATTTTTCAACACCTATACTTCTTTCTAGGTAAGAAGCCTAAGGAATGGAGAAGACAGAGGCAATCAGAGTTGGGCAGAAAAATCTCTAATTCTAATTCCTTTGACATCCTCTTAAAAGGAAAATCAACTCTAACAAGAGCCATTCCCTGTTGCTCATTTGAATAAAAACTGGTGACTCTGTGGGTCACTAGCATTAGTCACCTTTTTTTTTTTTTTGCCACTTCATTTCTCCATACGGAGCAGGCAAGACTGTTACTAAGGTTTTATGTTTCTATTATCCACTAGGCCAGTACTAGGAAAAAGTCTTCACTTATACCCTACCAAAAATTTGTATTCTTTCATTGTAACTATGACTGCTTTCTCCCTGGGAAGATGCTAGAAATGCTAGGGTTTCTCTCCGGAAAAATGCTAGTTCTGGATGCATGCTCCAGAATGACAATAGTAACTTAAGAAAATCTCAAAGACATGCAACAGTACTGTCATTTATGAATAGTACATTTTTGCAACTCTGAACAAGGATTATAAGATTAATCTTATGTTAATGAGCACCTTCTGAAAAATGGTATTCTAAAAGTCATAGAGGTATATTACAATCCAAGCTGCTTTCTATAGACTGTGTAACACAAGCTGTTGTTCACTGTAAAAAGACCAATTTTGGGAAGCATTTTTGTTATGAAACATACATTAAAACTTCTCACTTTGTCTCTTGTAATTTTTTAAATAAACTGAATTTTGAATACTTACCTAACCACGTTGCAATAAGAACAGAATCGATTCCCTCTATGGGCTCACATATTCTAGCAACTACTGGATGTATTTGCTGTGACAAGTAGTACTGAGTATCAATAGTAAGATTGTCTTGCTTTTGCAACTGTTCTGGAGCATATGCTCGCTGGCTGGCACTGAGATCTGATCCATCCTAAGACAGGAGACACATATGAAACAAAGTGTGAAAAAAGTAAAATTCACATTCAGTCTACAGAAAGGATTATGCTTAAAATATTATGCATTATTTTAACACAAAATTGTTACACAATCACTCTTTTGGTTGATTTATTTTGCATCCAACACAAATCCAGCAGTAGTTAAAAAAAAAAAATTGCATTGCTGATGCTGGCATCAACTAGCAAGTTCAAGAATGTAAATCCAGCTTGTATTATTGCAGCCTACACGTGCAAATCAGTAAGAGTAGACAGAGTAAACAGTCCCATCTGTCAATTCTGAAATGCACAATGAAAACACATTGTAACCACCAGCCCAGTTAAAAATACGGGGAGGGCATGCATTTTGGATTCACTTTGTACTAAACTAGCATTATCATTTTTGCACAACAAGCAAATTCTGAGTCGTGGATATCAAAACCTTATCTGTTTCGCTAGGAAATTTATATTCTTTGATTCTGTAAAGAAACAAATAGAATGAATGGTCAGAGAACGGACCATCATTCACTGGCATGCAAATAAATGCCAGAGAGATCTGAAAGAGCAAATTCTGAAATATTTGGAAATACTGAAAGAAACACATGGTGACATCTCAAGCCAAGAGAGAAACACCACTCAAAGGTTAGAGTATACATTACATTCTTCTCCAACTTGAAAGAGGAAGGTAAGGAAGGTAAAGAGAAAATAATTCAATTTGGGAAGGCAATAATTAAATCGAAAACAGTATTCATGGAGGAATTAAGTATCAACTCTAAGAAGATGGTACTCTTCTGGAAAACGTAACTCATTCAGCCTGTAGATTCGTATTCCCAGTCCACAACTACACTAGGAAATTTTATTTTTAATGTGTGTCAAAAAATCTTAGAGCAGAACTTAAAGTAGTATTTTAGCAAGCATTCAGTAATAGAAGTAACCCTTAATGGGGATGAGAGCGGGGGAGGAGTACCACAGCTTATTTTTTGCTAAGTAGTCTCTTTTTTTGCTTTTTTAACAGCAAAATAAAACTAATGCATTAACATATGACACCTTCATTTTTCAGTTAAGATGAGCTACTGGCTTCAATAGGGTCAGTAACCACGGACTGAAAACCCATCACTAATAAAGCCAGACTGCAAGCCATTGGTCCCTCCTACTCCTTTCAGACAACTTAGTATTCAGAACAAAATTAATTTAGGACTATTCAGCTCATCCAGCTGCTTTGCAAAAATAATTACAATGCAATTCCTTCAGCTCCCTTCTTTCAACAAGTACATTCTTCTCTTGTATTGTGCCATTACTCAGCCGTACGCATGGCCCAGCTCTCGTAAGTCTTGGCAGCTTCGTCACACCAGGCTAAGAACTCTCAGTTAAATAAAAACCAGTATCTTTCAGTTTTTAACGATGAAGGAGCTGAAATAGTGGTCCACTACAGAAGTCACATCGCCACGTCCATCAGTTTGGCATAAGAAACCCTTGGTCCACCTAATCCAACCTACACTTTTTTTTTTTTTAAATAGTAAATCCAAAGTGGAGTACATATTTGTGAGATAATGATACGCATTTATAGGGCACACACCTGAAAAGAAACAGTTTCTCAAATTGCCCAGTCTATCCAACAGAGGTACTGCCAGATCCAATGACTATGAAATGAAAAGATGCAGGTTGAGACTGGACATAACAATGACACTATTTAAGCACCACCACCAATTAGCTTTCCAAGAATGACAGGTTTTTCACCACCAGAATTTTCTTCTCCTTAAAACAAAGACTAGAATTTTTCCTTAAAAATAACTTTGAGTTCCAAACAGAAATTAATTCAGGGAAATGTTATCAGCCACTATATGGAAAGAGTCAGATGAGCTGAGTTGGCCACAATGGTTCTTTCTGGCTCTATAAAACTAAATTTAGTACAGAAAACTGACTATTATAAACTATAACATAATCTTACTACAAAGAAATGCCAAAACATTCTTTCCAGGAGTTGAGTTGGTTTTGTTTGCCATCTCTCAAAACAATACCTAGTATTTAGCTATAAAGACAGACATTTTTACCTGACAAATGATATATGACACTGTGTCTCCTGCCTTCACCTTTCGGCCTCCTTGAGAGTTTATCCACATGGCAACATGCACATGTGGCAAGCTTTTTTTGTCAGGATAATCCTGTGGGTCTTTTGTCAATGCCTACGAGATCAAAGGAGGAAACAGAAACATAACTAGGAGAAAAGTATTTCACTTCAATGATGGACAACTCAGAACCTTAAAACACAAGATTACATAGTAGCTATCTTCAACCATTTACTATTCACAAGAACATTTGCAACACAAAAAAGATGAAACAATTCTAATAAAGGTATTTTCCAGACATTAAGGTCTAGGTACCAACCCTTCATACTTTAAAAAATGTTATTACTAATAAAAAGAGAGGATGCTTTTACAATTACTGTGTGAAAAGTGCATTACATTAAAAGCACAACAGTTCAAAACAGTTCCAGATAAAAATGCAACTGTTTTAAAATTAAACTAAATTGAAGATTAAAACATTACGCAAAATACAAAAATACAGCCAGAGATTACCCTCTTACCCTGGCTCCAGTTCAGGTCATAAAGTAAATCTGAATATCAAATAGTTAAGGGTATTTAACAGGCTCTGTAGCAAGAAAATACAACTGGATTTAAATGTTTCCATGTTTCTCATATGACTGAGATTCCACAATGAGTTTTTCCTTTATATAAAATAAAGTGCTATGTTTAAATATTTACCATCATCCCATTCTTAGAAACGACTTATACATTTGACTTACTAGTGAAATACATTATTTATTTTTTTCCAAAGTAGTAAAACAGAGGAACATTCGTCATTTAAAGTGAAAATTATTCCATATATATCTTCCACTTGGATAGTAAGTACTCCTAGAATATTTGCATCAGAACAGTTGTTTGTGTTTTTTGGGTTTTTTTGGGTTTTTTGTTGTTGTTGTTGTTTTGTTTTGGGGTTTTTTTTTTGTTTTTTTTTGTTTGTTTGTTTGTTTTTTTAACTCAACCATAATCACTGATTTATCAAACAGTCATATGACAACCTGAACACATTTCTTAACTGATTAACACAGTCTTACAGAGCAGACAGATGTCTGGCTGGCAAAAGAAAGAGACTTTGGATGGAGCAAATTTGGGAAATGTCTTCTATTAGAAGCATGAGATGGGCATGTAATAGCCAATTCATTAGCGAA